>JAOXOE010000506.1:26414170-26440877 GCA_028565055.1 Phoeniculus purpureus
GTCTAAACCTACCCTGTTGTAACTTGAACCCATTCCCTCTTGTTCTATCACTAATTGCTTGTGAGAAGAGACTAGCATCAACCTCTCCGCAACATCCTTTAAGGTAGTTGTAGAGTGATGAGGTCTCCTTTCAGCCTCCTCTTCTTCAAACTAAAGAGCCCCAGCTCTTTAAGTCTTTCCCCATCCATCTATGCACCAGCAGTATATATATTCCAGCTAAACCTTTTACAACATTCTAGCTTCCTGATCACTTACGACATTAAAACATCAAAATCACACACGGTCCTACTGACCATCTTGTCTTACCTGCATCCCTCTCATTTTCTGGAACCGAGCTACTACATCGCTGATGGTGTACACGCGAACATGGCCCATGTGGAGCTTTCCAGAAGGATATGGGAACATAGAAAGCACATAAAACTTTGGTCGTGATTTCTAGAAAGAAGCATTAGAAAGTTTTAACTAAGTGAGTTACCATTTCACTTCAACAAACACGCTTGCAGGGTACAGAAAAAAAGAAACAAAGTTGTAATGGAACCGAGACATTACAGCACCAACAAAACTCAGGCTGGGGTTCTAAATGGAGGTAGTTTACCAGACCTTGCTGCTGTCTTTTCAATTTATGTTGCTGTTTTGCTGGAGAATTATGCATTTCATCAATCTTTACTCAATTAAAAAAAAATCTATTAGCACAACTGCAGCATAACAAACTGCCAGTCCCTACTGCAGCATCTGTTTTACTGATCATTCAAGCACTTGTGTCTTGTTAAAAAGAATTAAGATTAAAATTATCCTCCTGACAGTTTAAGTAAGGGGCTTAGTTTGTATTTACAAGAAACACAGAGCTCATTCCTGGCCAGCTGAACTGCAATAACCCAAACATCAGCATCTGCATGAGCATCCACTGAAACACAGCCAAGTGTGCTCAGACCCAAAGGCACCTTAAAAATCTCATTTACTTACATTTGGGTAAATCGTCAAAAGCTCCAAAGAAATCTTATCTCTCACAGAAATTATTCCTCATTCATCTTGATTTGCACTGAATTTATAATCAATGCACACTTGATACATTCTGTTATTTTTCTTGTGTTAATGAAAAAATAAATGTATGGGCAGCTTTTACTGTTCTCATTTATCAAACACTACTTCGTTGCTTTTGTCTAGTAACAACACAACCAGAAATAAATCCAAAGACTTCATCATACACTATCTGCTTTTTAGTATCTTATTAAATCTCCTCCAACTTAAAGGACAGAATAGATACATCATTAAAAATGTAACTCAGAACACGTGTACGTATGTGACACCTACAGAGGTATTGTTGGACGTTAAAGACACTTTGACACCTCGCAGAATCAATTTTGTGTTGGAGAAGGGACACACTTCAGGATAGAATAATAAATATGAAGGGGCACAAATCTTGTTTCTAAAGCTACATGACTGAGCGTAATTGTGAAAACAGAGTCAGAGACTGAGGTTACTGTTGTTTTCAAGATCTTTTATTGCATGTAGAAACTTGCTTTTTCTTTTCCTGGCACTCGTTACTCCTAAGACACTGAAATCAGAAAATACTCTTTAAAAATAATCTTCGCTGAAGACAGAATTTAATGAGTAGCAACATAATAGATTTGTCGTGAGTGTTGGGAACGAGACCCTAAGAAAACTGTATATAAAAGTCAGAAGCGTAGAAGTAATTGTTACTTTAAATAATTCATTCCTAAATACGATATGCAAAGAAAGAATTGGTTACTTAAAGACTTAAGAAATTTCCAAGTTTGTCCTTGGCTTATGACTGTGTTTTTCCTCACTTTTTAAAAATTTCTATAGAGGTGGTTTAACCTCAGTGCACTGCAGCAGCTACTATGAAGAAAATTAACCCTACCCCAGACAACAGCAGGCCTCCACTTAGTTCATCAACCGGTTTTCATTATCTACTCTCATATAGAATTATTTTCCTCATAAATCTAATGTGTATCTCATCATTAAAAGCCAACTGTACTAAGTTTCAAGATACTTCTATTAAGAGAAAACCATCCCACATGGATTTGCTATGTTTCTCTGAATGCTTACATCAGTTTCCGAAATCCTGCAGAACTGATCTTTTATCCTTGGGTGCCACCAACTTTCCACTCTTTTTCTTGTCTCCAACACGTAGTTGTTCTCCCATTTCCCTGTCTCACTGTAAATAGTTTTGACACATGCAGGAGCCAGCCTTCTCTGCCATTTCATTAGTCCCAGAAATCCATTCGGTTGTGCCTTCAAACACAAGGAACCAGCAACAACTCTCTGACAAGCCGACTGCATTCTGGTAGATGAAAATATCTGAAAAACACAAAAACATGGATTTCAGTCTATAATACCTAACACAGTTTCAATGAGTGGATCATACAGAAATTTGGTAGCTGTGAGATTTGGTATCTTGATTTTAAAGTACCTAGCTGTTTTCCACAGTACTTGCACATGCTTGCATTAACAAAGTATTCATTTTTTAGCCCAGACAACCCACTGTGGACCTTCAATGGAACAAGGCTGTTCGGTTAGATTTCTTCTTTACTAAGATATGATTCTCATCTTCAATCTGTGACACTGTGAACCTCAGGTAAAAGCAGGGTCAACTGAAGGTTCAAGACATTAAGTTGCCTTAGGTAACAGTGTGTTAGGACAAAATGTAGAATGAAATCAGGAGAAGAGCAAGAAGGACTATCTTAATGAATTATTTCCTTATTGCTAATACTTGTTTATTTTACAATGGAGATGAGCACTTCCTTAGGGCAGGCTGCTTTCTGCATTGCTGATTTACAAAATCCACATTTTAAAAATGTAGTCATTATACACAGATTGTTTGCTGAAAGGAGTCAGAAAAGACCCAAATGCAGCTCAGAAGAAGCCCATCGGCCAGCCTCACACTGGGTGACCCCAGAGACCATCAGAAGTCAAATGTGTACGAGGACATGTAGCGCAGGGGATAATTAAACACAAAAGATGGGGCACTGAGTGGTTTTATCTTCCCAGGACAAAGAGGGTGCCCCTGGCCACCCCGGCTCAGAGCAGCCCAGTACTACGTGACTCTTCAAATGAACCAAATTAGAGGCCTGAACCCTCCAGCTCAGGTCAAGATGGAAGGGGCTGGACTGACTGAGGCACAAAGGTTGAGACGCTGCTTTGGAAAGATAATCAGTACTAGCAATAACAATAAAGTATAACCACACAGAAGAGGAGGTCTGCACTAGAAATTCCTTGGAAAGGGCCAGCACACCTCAACTCACCTCCAAGCGCGGCAAACAGGCTAACTCTTCTATTCCCTGCGGCCCAAACCTCAATTATAAAATGAAATAGAGATCTCCCCTCGATCCCACTGAAGGGGAAGCTCTGTGGAGGTGGGAAGCCGCTGGACAGCTCGAGGAGCCTGGGACCGGCCCCAGAAGCAGAGGCCGCCCCAGGGAGGGCAGACAGAGGCAGCCCGGCGCCTGTAGGCCACTGCAGACACCCACCCTCAGCCCTCCCGCCGCTCCCTGAGCGCCGCCATTTTGGGCGGTGTCACGCGCGGGCGGGCGGGACTGCGCATGGGCCGAGCGGGGACTGGGCGGCGCCGAGCGGAGCGTTTGAACAGCGGAGCTGCAGGGAGGTTGTGGAGAGTCATTCACTTGGGTACCCGGAGGGGTTCCTGATGAACACAAGCCAAGAAATTAGAAGGCTGCATGTTTTGAATCCTTTTTTTTCTGTTTTTGTGGGTAACAATAACTAGAAATGTGGATTGGATCAATGGGATCAGTTATAACCAGCGGAGCTTCAAGGACTCTACAAGGGATGCGGTGAGGGGTACTGCGGAACGCTTCCTTCATCATCCTCGTTGCTCTACGCTGGACACCGTCCAGCAGTTCCACATCCCTCTTGAACTGAGGGGCCCAGAACTGGACACAATACTCCAGATGTGGTCTCACCAGTGCAGAGTAGAGGGGGAGAAGAACCTCCCTCGATCTGCTAACCACCCTCCTTCTGATCCACCCCAGGATGCTGTTGGCCCTCTTGGCCACAAGAGCACACACTAATCACCACAATTTAGAATTACGATTTTTGTAAATACGTTTCAACCTCTGCACTCTTGAAATGTCTGACCTATATTAAACCCACAGACCTATATTCTCAAGTCCTGCCATCAAGATTAGAGCTGATTGAGTGGCCAGACAGTTGTCTTACCTTTTTTGTCCATTACTTTCGCTAAAATAGTTTTCTTGTTCTGACAGTCTACTTGAGTATTTGCTTTGCTTGAAGCTGAGGATAATGTGTTTGGAATAACAGTAACCAAATCACAAAGCTTTGGAAGAAGATAGGTGGGTATGCCATACCTTGGGAGCATGTGTGGAGTGTCCAGTGCTTCTCTGTTCACCATATTATAATTATCATCTTTTCTTCTGAGAGGACTTGCTGATATGTCAGAAGTCAGGGTCTCAGTGAAGCAGAGCAGATAAACA
Source organism: Phoeniculus purpureus (assembly GCA_028565055.1). Lineage (NCBI taxonomy): Eukaryota > Metazoa > Chordata > Aves > Bucerotiformes > Phoeniculidae > Phoeniculus > Phoeniculus purpureus. Next base: position 26,418,643 of record JAOXOE010000506.1, read on the forward strand.
AATGCTGGGCTGGGTGCCCCAAGACCCAGAAATGTTCAGACTAGATATGGGAAAAGCAAAGACTGTTCAGCTGGGGGAGTCCTAGAAGAATCAGTCCAAGACCAATAAGATTCTGGCCCCAGGGAACCACTCAGCCAGGCATGGATGGGATGTCCAGCACAGAGAAGACTGCAGTGCTTTAAGATACTGCACACGTTACACCCAGGAAAGTTCTGATGCTGCTATGAACCAAATTGGCAGATCCTGATATTCTTTATTAGCACTATTTGCAGCTGAGTCCTGTTAAAGGAATTTTCAATTGACTTTTGTTTGGAAAGAGAGACTAGAGGCTTGGTAAAGTGCTGTGGATGTTGTTTGAAGCCTGAAGGTCTTTGCTAATGGTCATCTACCATGGTTTTGTTTTTATCCATTTTTTGGGGCTATTATTAATTTACTGTGGGTATCCAGCAGGTATTTAAATGCCACATGGGCTGTGGGGGTATTAAGCCCATCACACAGAGCAAGTCTTGGTTGTTAGCTGTAGTGCATATGCTCTTCACAACCAGCAGTACCAGACAGAAATCTTCTTGCTTCCCAAAGACTAGGCAACTAATAGGACGATTGAGTGCTCTGGGCTGCAATTCCTAAATACCAATTAACAACTCATTTTCAGGATTCAATGTTGTCAAACCTGCCACTCATTTTCACTTTGTAGCTGTGAAATTATAGGAAAAGATGTCACAAAAAGTGTACAAGAAAGTGGAGTATATCGCTTCTTAGTAGAAGATATTTTTAGGTATTTATAAAAAGAAAATGTATTTTTAATGCCAAGCAGTTATATCTCAACAATGTAAGACTTTGTGTGAGCACAACTTTCAGTGGTTCAGAGAGGCTCATTTTAGACTCTGCTGCCATAAATATACTCAACTAAACTTTATATTCTGGAGTTCAAGGCAAGTTTAGCTTCTAGCTCCGCGGTTGTTAGTATTAGCCCCCACCTAATTTGCGGGAAAATGCTGTGTATATGGCAAGAAGAAAAAGATTCTCAGACATGACAGGATTTCCTTTATGCTTTGTTCTTTGGTTTTACAATCTGAGTGTACAAATGGAAATGCCAGCCAATCTCTTCTGGAACTCTGCACGCTCACTAAGATGAGCAGGTAGGGATAGTTTTGCCCAAAGTGGCAGCTTTTCAGTCCCTTTGTTTTCTACTGTCCCTCACCTCCTCGATGAGCTGCTGCAGCCAAAACCTTTCTCCGTTTGAACCATCATGAGGACTCTCCTTCTTATGTTAATGATTAAAAGAGAAGACAGGAAGATGACACCTTACCATAGCAGGGGCTTCCCAGCAGTATATTTTCCAGCTAAAAGATGGGAGGTTCAGATGAGATTTTAGGAATAAATTCCTCCTTGTGAGGGTGCTAAGGCACTGGAACAGGTTGCCCAGGGAGTCTGTGAAAGCTCCATCCCTGTAAGTGTCCAAGACCAGGCTGGGATGGAGCAACCTAGTGTAGTAAGAGGTGTCCCTGACAATGGCAGGGGGTTGCCACTAGATGATCTCTGAAGTCCCTTACATCCAAAGCCATTCTATGATTCTATCATATGTATAAACAGGCACCAATGCTTTCTTCTCCAGAGTTTATAACTAGGTGAGGCAGACTGAAGGAAACAGTGGGAACGATTTTCTCAGTAACAAATCTGGAACCACAAGAGAGGATTTGAGATACGTTTCATATCTCAAAACTGAACCCACTGCAGAAATCCAGCCCCAGGCATAACCTTTCAGGCACCTCTGGTGTTTCTTTGTTGTTGCCAGGACAGGGGTGTAAATCCAAACAAGCAGCTCTGGGCAATTTCAGCTCCCAGAAGCTTCAGATCTCAGAGGTGCAAAGCCCCAGCAGGAAGGTGCCACCAGCTGCTTTAGACAAGTTCAACCTTCACCATACCCTGCTCTGCTACCTGTCTGCATCAGCCGCCTTCTCCCATTTCTCATATATCTCTAATCCACCAAACACATGTGTGGGAGTATCTAAAGTAAAAATAGCAACCCAGGAAAAAAAACTACTGTGCAGTCAGAGAGCTGATTTTCAGCTGAATTATTCATCCCTGCATATCCCTCTCAACCCAGGGTTATAGTACCAGACCAGTGTGAGTGCAGTCTGGCTCCAGGATTGGGGATGCTGGGTGGAGATGAGAACACTGTGGGTGTCTGTCCTCTTGGTCCCTTGTTGAGAAGCAGGATTTCCCATGCTCTGCTCATCTGGTTTTTTTTATACCAACTGCCACATGAAAACACCTTCAAAAACTACCCTGCTCCCCTCTACGATGCCTCTCAGCAACCAAACTGGCTCTTGCAAACCCAAACAATTGAACTGGCCCATTTTTTTCAAGAGCTGTGAGAATGTCCTGTTCCATCAACACCAAACCTTGGTGGAGAAACACAGGAAAAAATCTGTCCCTGTGGTTTTTTTGAGCCCTAACCCGGATGCTCTGGTGGGTTGTCAGCAGGTGAAATTGCAATTTGCAGGACCTGTGAGTGATTTTCCCTCTGTAACTACAGGAGTGGCTCTTGGTTTCAATCAGTAGCTGTGATGCAGTGTGTATTACAAAAATTGAAGGTGGTTAATTGCCTCTTTTTTTTTTTGCAAGGAATTCTTCTGTAAATGACGCTTTTGTTCCCACCAAGAATCATTCAATTACCACAGCAACCATTAAAAATCAGAACATCTGAGACATGAAAGAAGGACAAAAAGATAAACCTGGACTTAACTTCAAAGTGGCTGGCTGGCATTCTGCTCCTCTTGCCCAGCGTGGCATATGTGGCACAGCCTCCCTCCTTGAGCCTCACAGGACCCTGCTCAGGCATCCTCCTCAAGGATCTAGCCCTGCTGTGGAACTCTTGGGTATCTGAAAGCTGAATGATACAATAATAAGAAAAAACCCATTAAGAGACTGGGGAAAGGACTGGAGGGAAAGTCTTATGAGGAGAGGCTGAGGGAGCTGTGGTTGTTTGTCCTGGAGGAGACTCGGGGAACCTCATCCCTCTCTACAACTACCTGAAGGGAACGTCTAGACAGGTGTGGGTCAGGCTCTTCTCCCAGGCAACTAGTCATAGGATCAAAGGGCATGGCCTGAAGGTGCACCAGGGGAGGGTTAGGTTGGATGTTAGGAAGCACTTCTTCACGGAAAGGGTGATGAGACACTGGAATGGACTGCCCAGGGGGATGGTGGAGTCACCATCCTCGGAGGCTTTTAAGAAAAGACTTAGTGCCCTGGTCTAGGTGATTGTGGTGATGTTAGGTCATCGGCTGGGCTTGATGATCTTAGAGGTCTTTTCCAGCCTCAATAATTCTGTGATTCTGTGATTTGGTAGTGCACTGGCTATGGTTTCTATGTCCATGTGCTTCTCCCTGGGGTCTTAGCTCCATTCTTGTGTCATTTTTGTAGGATGCTGTAACAGTTTGAAAAAAAAATCTTGAAAATCCTCACCTACCACAGAAACGTACATGAATGTCATGTTTTCTGTCTCATTCTGCAACCTCTGATAGCCCTTGGCACCAGCTCATTGATGATCCACCTCTGGAGGTGCTTTAGCAGATTCATCTTCCCCCACAAAATGCAACTGCTTCATTGGGAACTTAATCAGATAATAGAACACATAACAGAGATGAGGTGGAGCAGGATTGCTCTGGATATTAGCCAAAGCAACTGAGGGCCTGAAGGCCCCAGGATAGTTGAGAAGACACTTGCCCAAGGAAGCACTTACTACTTGGCTAGAAATGCTACAGTCTCTCATGGAATTTTCTGCCCCACTTCAGCAGCTCAGTGATGCAGCAGACTGTGCCAGACACCAATCTAGGTGCCTGTCTCACGGCTACAGCTCTGCTTTCGTCTGCTCATTGGCACTCAGCAGCATCATCCCTTCTCTGCAAGGGCCCATTTCTTCCCAGTGGGAGCTGCTGGGAGGAGGTCTGCTACTCACACATACACCAGCATCCCTCACTGCAATGAAATACTCAGGCTTGGTCAATTCCACAGCACAGCCAGAAAGAAGCCCTCCAGTTCTCACAGCTCCCCAGGGCTTTTGGTAAACATTGAATCACCTTCCCTTTAGCTGCTCAGTCTCAGCTGGGAGGCAGCTGCTCACTAACCACTGAAATGGGGCCATTTCTCCAGAAATGGACAGACAGCCCTGCTACTCTCTGTTTTCACATATATCCTCCAAACCCTTCATTTTATGCAGCTAAAGCTGCACATGAAGACTTGCTGAGCAACGGAAGATAAAGCAGAGGAGAGCAGAGCCAGTGAACGCTATTTGCACGGTGTCAAAGGAGCACCAGGTTTTGCTGTTATCTCTTGACGAAACGCTGAAGGGCAGGGCAAGAAAGCTCTGATCAAAGTTCCTCCCTAGCTGGTCTCGCAGACCAGCAAGGACCAGGGAGAAGAGAGAATTCTGAGTGGTATTCAGCTGTATATTTAAGCATGAATCATCCTCCATCTATTGCAAAAGTACCTTTTTTTTTTTCAAATGTAGTTGCATTTTCATGAAGGAATATACGAACTTTGGCTATAACAGATGTCATCTTGGAGGGGTTTATAATATCTGACTGTATAATAGGCAATATTGGGCTTTCATCTTTCAGCACTCCTAGCTGTAAAATGCAGAGGAGATGATCATTAGTATGAGTTACTTGAGAGGTAAAGCAGGCAGTGAGTCAGGGTACAGACCAAGAATCAATTGTTGAAGAAATTCCAAAACGATCTGTTGAAGAACAGACCCATTTGAGACTCCTATAGTGCGTCCAGGTTCTGCAGAGCCAGTGCATGGTGCAGATACCAGGGGTACTGTCTTCCCTGAAGGCAGAATTCTCTGGGAACGTGGCCAGGGTCTTCAAGACCACTTCTGGCAACACAAAGATGGAGGGTGAGGTTGAAGGCTTAAATTTCCATAGGAAAACAAGCTGCTCACTGAGCTGAAAACAGCTGAGAGAGGGGAGTGAGAGCTGGCAGAGTGCAGGGTGCTGGAAGCATCTTTTAACAGGCTGCTGGGGCACCAGCTCCTTTTCACAGGTCACAGGCATGGCGGACTGTGGAAGATGCTCAGAGACACAAAAAGTGCTGAGGAGGCCACACTCTGTGGCAGTACCCTCGGCCAGCACCGAGCACCCAAGGGCTATGGTCAAAACAGGGTTAGTGACTCCCTGCAGGATTGTCCTGCTGAGCTTTCCTTCAAACCATCTAAATGTCTCCTGAACAACTGTCTAGGGGGCAGAGCTGAATCCCTGCCACACTTTCTGGATGCTGGGAGTTCTTTGTAGCTATTATTATTCAGCCTGCCCTCTGTGCAATGCCAACACTGCTGCTGATTTATCTGCTGCGTTTCAGGGTCTTTTTTCAAGACCCCAGTTTCCCATGAGGATGTTTCTCCCTGGTTTATGAGGACTGTAGTGGCCTCAGCCAACAGGCTGCACAGCCTGTTGGAAAGCTGAAATTTTTAGAGACAAGGATGGCTCTGCCTTAAAACCAAACACAAGCCTTAAAATGACCTAAAAACCTCCCAGATTGTTTCTCTCAGACAAACCAGAGACTTGGCACCTCTGCAAATGAACCACACTGAGCATGAGAGTAGAAGTGGGGGTGGACTATTTACTGGTTATCTTGTTCACCAACTATAACCAACTGGACCTTTTTATCACTTTTCTAAGAGGTTTCTACCCCACTTCTGCTCCTGTGGTCTCCTGGAAACAGGTCTCTGCCCTTTCGGTTATGCTCAAAACTGAATCAGTGATATTTCACAGGCAAAATTCTCCTCCCCCTGGGGTTTTGTGGGAAGGGATGGTAGCTGGCAGTTGCTAAATCCTTCCTTCAGTCTCCAGCCAATGGTCCCAGCACTGCTGTGAAACATTTGGGCTGGGAGAGGATCAGCACACCATTCCATTCCCACAGTCTTTTCTTCACAAAAAACCTCACAGATATTTTCTGCTACTACCTAGAGGAACAGTTTGAAAGGTACATGTCACTCTCCTGCTTAAGAGACTGCTTATTTTTAGGATAAATTACTCACCAACAGTAGGTTTTCCTGGTTATATCCACTGATAGAAATGTCTGTATGGCAGGTGGCAGCATGGCTAATCCTCATGAGACCAACCTCCTGAAAGAGAGCAGGAGACAAAGTGTGACTATCATGACATCATTTCAGTAACTCTGCCTGTTTAGTAGAAAATCAGTCAGCGGCATAAGCCAATTATTTTAAAAAGCCACCTCTTGGACATCCATTTTAAGCTGCACATAAACAGCTCCAGCCTTCTCAAGCTAGTTGTGGCTGCACAAGCAAAATGAAGTCATGAAAACAGTGCTCTGAAGTGGGAATTAATGAACAAGCTGCTCACTGATCACAGCTAGAGCCCTCTAGTTTCTTTCCCTTCTTGGACCGCTATAGGAATGAGACAAAATGAAAGCTGTTATTTTGGGGAGGGAATTACTAGCTGAGAAGTAGCTTGCAAGGCACCGTGGAGCTTTCATAGATGGCCAGTCAAAGAACGCTGCGGAGCTAACAGGACACGCTTCTTGGTGAAAGGCAATGCCTAATGAACAAAAGTCTTTCTGATCAGCTTCTGCTTTGTTTGGATATTGCAGGGGGGGGGAAAAAGTTGCAGGAATTAGTTGAGAAAAACATAAGGAGGTTTTGACTCTGCTGAGGGATCAGAACTGTAATGCTGGTGTCAGAGGCTGTTGCATTTACCTCTCTGTATTGCTTGATAACGAGCACTGCAGTCGAAAGTGAAGTTTTAGCCCAGGTGATGCAACTCAAAATGATCTGCTTTTCTGTGGAAAGTATGTGAAGGGTTTTACTAACAAGATAAAAAGGAAAAAAAAGATTAAATTATGTCTGAGGTAGATATTCTTCGTTCTTCTAAAAAGGTACCCTAAGGCAATTCTAGAATATAGACAAAGACCCTGAGCAAAGAATAATACTACTACTCCTCATTAATTTCGATTGGCCTCTACTCTTTTTTCTCCTCTCTGTCTGACCTTCTCACCCTCTCTTGCTGCGTAAGCCTGAAGAAAGAAAATTCGCATCTCTGATAAAAGGAAGGTCCAGAACCCCTAAAGCTCTGCCAGGAGGCACTGAGACCTTTTTCCCTTGCAGAACTCAGCATGGGAAAAGCTTCACTTCTTTTCTTGTCTCCAACTCAGAAGGTTTGGCAGCTGCCCTAATCCAGCCTTTGTTTAGCGCAAGGTCCCTGAGATGTTACTTCCCACATTGTTCTGCTTTGTATCATTCCCGTCCTGGAAGGGGATTGGGACAGCGCATGTGATTAGGAGCCCTCCCAGTACACGCATGAAAAGAGTTGTCAGCGCAATCCGTCAGCAGAGGAACCAAAACTAATATATACTTATGCAAATCAGTGTATTCAGCACAGATAATACATGAACCAAACACTCTTTAGGCTTTTTTTAGGTTTAGTGTAGGTGGGTGGAGGGTTCCTCTGCCCCTGCAGTAGAGCAGAAAGGCTAATGACTGGCAGAGAAGGTAGTTGGAATGGACCGAACACAGTGGATGGTCTTCCCTGAGGAAAACCAGATCTCTCAGGGCGGTGCTACCAAGAATGGAGTGACATCTTCCTTGTGCTGGGGAGAGAAGCTGCTATTGATTCTCTTATCAAACAAACAGCTTTTCTAAACAACTTTTTAAAAGTCTTTGTATTGCAGATTTCTAAACAACAGCTGAGGCCACATGGAATACGTAGGAATTGTATGAGGCTGAAATTATTGCACCTGTCTCTGCAAAATGACTTCAACTTCTCTGGTAGTGCTTGAGTTATGTGCTCTGTCATTCCAGCAAACTGCAGACGTTGGTAGATGTCTCCCTGCGTACACCTGTGCATGTATTTGCGTAGAGAAAAGAGCCATCTTCAAATCGATTGCGTTCAGCAGTTCTGGCTACGGGCTCACGCTGGAATTGAAGTCAGGACAATTCTTGGCTTTAAGTAAAAATCTCTCTTCTCGGTGCTTTCTATCGCCAGGGTATCCCACATTTTAACACACTGTGTTCTCTGTGGGGTGAACATGAGAATAATCTCAACTGACCGAAGCAATTCATCACCATCAGAAAGAACATGTATTAAATCTTGTGTGGGTACAAGCAGCAACTGCAAAGTCCTTTATAAAACTCCTCTTTGGGACAAGAGGAGCAAACAACCTCTTTACTGTCATATCTCACTTGCTCTATGCTTTCCCCTTTTCCTTCCCATCCATTCATTCATTTGTCTTCCTCAGCTGGGTTTACTCAGCGGTGCCTCCACTGACCCACACAGAAGTGTGTGGTGGGCAAGTCTTTCAAAGGAATTCCTCATCTGCAGTAAAAGAAGGGGGAATGCCTCTTCATAAGTAACCACACATCTCAGGGAAACCATTTTTCTTTCCCCTGCACTGAGCAGTTCCCAGTCGATAGAGGAAGAGCTTCCAAACATGATAAATTTTCAGCAAGTTGTGTCATGCTTGAGCAGAAGTGTTGGACCCGATGGCCTTTGAAGGCTCCTTCCAACCCTAATAAACTGTGTAAACTCTCTGTGTGTGCGTAAATGATCGAGGCAGCCCCCCAGTAATGCCACTCATAGTTACCATTAGGACAATAGCTGGCATTTCAGTCTCATGATTTGAGTCTCACTGGCCTCTCCATGATGCCCGAGAGGTTGCCATACCAGCCTTGCGGTTTAAAAGCCAGATTAGAGGCAGCTGCTCCGTTACTAAGGATGCAGATGAAAGTTCAGGGTATAAAAATAAAATGCAACCAGCGATCATTTTCCTTGGAGGCCATAACCAACTGCCCTGTTGTACTCGATTTCTGCGTAACTGACTTTATTTTAGGTGACACTTGGGTAACTTATTCAAACAAGGATGGCAGGTTTGGGTAAGGTAATTAAAAGAATGCTTCAGTTTTTCGGCTGGTCTTCATTTACTTCATCTCTTCTGAAAAATCACCAAGTCTTTAGGTCCCAGTTTTAACAATATGTGAAGCTCTACATTTGATAATTCTGTAAAGCTCTGGAGCTCTCTGCTCCTCTGCTGTTGGACAGCCACACAGAAGCCTCAAATACTGTCTCCAGAAAAACTGAGCAGCTTTGTGGATTGTGCGTTAATCACCGGTCTGAACATCAGAACAAAGCAGGGAATCAAGCAGAAAACAAAATGAAAATGTCAAGAGTGAGGAATCTCAGTCACTTAATTCTTCATAGACTCTTGCTCAAAAATTAGATTTAGCAGGGTGTCTTGGTGTTTAAAATACAGCTGAAAGAAAAGACTCCTAATGGGATCAGCGATTGCAATCATCCCCATTTATTTACTGCTTTTGGCTAGTTAGAAAATTGCAGGCAGAAGGGCAGGATGGTTACTAGACAATCTACAGTAGCTCCTGGGAGAGGTTCCATCAAAATGTGCCTTCTGTCCTTGCTTAATTCAGTGACCTCTCCCAGTTAAACCACGATGAAAACCAATTTGCTTTATATGCACAGTAGGTACCGAAAGTCCTACTGTAAACCAGCTGAACTCCCCAGACTTGATTACCCCTTGCAGATTTACACAAACCATCCCAATGACTCCTCTGGCAGAGACACAAAGCAGAGAGACTTCCTGGAGTTCTTCTGGGAGGTGGGAGGGGTTCTTGTCTAATCACTCTGAAGGAGTGAAGATACCAAAGCACTCTCTGACAGTGGGGTGCATCATCTCTCCTAACGAGGGCTAGAAATGGTCTTCCATGTGCTAAATAGTACATTCCACACTGGCACTCATCCATATCATAGGGAACTGCAAGCTGTGCACTCTCAGTTCCTTCCCTGCCAGGTAGACCAGTCTATGTGTGATCAAGGCTGCGTGTCTTAAAACAGCTCATGGGAGACAGCGCCGTGTGGTGCTCTTCAATGTTAGGGGATTGCCGTGGAGTGGCACACGCCTGGGACCCACGCTCTGTGCTCATCACATGGGGAAGATCATGGGGGAGAAGGACATTCAGAGACAGCAATAAAGGAAAAGAAGGGAAATCAGGCAGGAAAACAGGGAGAGAAGAGCTGTAAGATAAGAGTTAAGAGTGTCAGGGATGGAGGCAGTAGCTCCCAGAGGATTCTTCAGCATTACAAGCTGGAAGACAGAAGACAAATAGATTCATTTCTCCTTGCTTGTGCCAGCTACTGCTGCAGTGTGATGCTCCTACTGATGGCCAGTGAAAAAAGAGACTAAGAAATCAAGAAGAGCCTGTCCAGGGATGACAGCCCAACAGAGGATCTCTGAGCAAAGTGAGGCACAGATAGGTCAGGCTTGGGGAAGAAACTGGAAAAAGGAAAAATGCTTCTGCAAACATGCATAGCTGTGGCCAGTAACCAGCCATCATGCACCCATACAGCATCAGGTCCACCTTGAAAGCCTTCAGACACGCCATGTCCTAGGTGTGCATCTCCTCAAGGCTTTGGAACGAGGACACACATACCTCACAGGCTTTGTACAGCCCAGGTTTAAGGCTAATCTCTCTCAAGACCAAGACTAGATGCCCCACAGCATTGTGATTTCCCTCTCATCCATCCCATACTTACCATAGCACTCTCATAGTAGCCCCTTTGAGAAGCTTTTCTCATCTACCTTATCAAAGACACGCCAGACACCACTTGTAATATGCACATTGCCATAACAGAGTCTCACTAGTCAATATACACTTAGTATTGCAAGGGGCACAAGCCCCAGTTTCAGCCCACTCCTGGCACGTAATATTTGGAAGTCTTGAAGTGTGGAATTCCTGAAAAGTACAATCACAAAACTCCTATTACCTTTCTCCTGAGTAAATCATCGTTTTGTTCAGGTGCAGGCAGCGGAACAGCCGATGGTGTCTATGTTTCCAAGGAGTGAGCTCTTGAATTGGTATATAAAAGATAAAAGAGGCCTTGAACAGCTCTAAGTTTTCCCCTAAAATCACATTCTGAGAATCTCTGGCCAATTTGGTTTTATTACAGTGGTTTGCAAGAGTAAGCTTAAGCTGCAAAAGCACGATAGAACAGGGAAGTTCTGCCTCATGGATGAACTCCCACCCACACATCTGTTCTTGTAGAAACAGAGAAAACTCTTTTGAGATGAAACAGGAATCTGAAGCATGACATCATCAGAAGTATCTTGCTTGCTACGAGCAGGTGATGGTTTCCTAGCAACTCTTGCAAGCAGCTCCTTTCAGCGTAAAGCATTCGGGTTTAAGTGGTGGGTACGTACCCAGCTCTAACGCTCTGCTCTATTCATTGGCAGAACCCAGACTCCAGTAGCAAAAAAGCTGAGGTTATTATTAAAGACCTCCACCGCATCTTCAAAGCTGGAGAACGTCTTTGGGGCCCGTCCTTGTGGGTGCTGCAGAGCAGATGGCAGACTTTTTCTCCAAAAGGCCACCTGGGACATGCTGGTGAGACAAAGAGGTAAAGAAAAGCCTGAGTAGCTGAGGAAACACAACACATTGTGTGAGGGTGGTGTAAAGCAATATATGATATTGTTTATAATCTCATCAGACCTTCCATGCCTTCGACTGCTTCCTCTTCAGATTGTTGATTTATTTCTACCTGACAGTCACATTTATGATTAACGTGCTTTTCACTTCTCTTGTTGAAGCACTGCAATTCTAGGAAACTCATTGATCACCTAGGCATCTGGCCCTTTTGATGGACTGTTCTTAGCCAATCCTTTCATTAAAAGAAGTGAGCCACGATGTTCCTTTTCCCAATATTTTCATCACGCTCTTTTCTGCAAGCCTGTCCGCTCTTACAGGATATTGCAGCCTTGATTAAGATAGAGGCTATGATGGGGTGATAAAAAAGAGGGATTAAATTGCCATCAGTCTGCTGCTGTGGCATTAGTGTATCTGAAAAGGCTTAGTGCCCTCTAAAAAATGGTACAGACATTCGTGTAAACAGTCTGAGGCAAAACAGCAAGGTTTGCTTCTCACAAACACACTGGCTGACCTTTTCTGTACCCAGGTTTCTTCTTGTTGGTAGTTTCATGGGTAGAATGCAGGAACCATGATCAGGAAGCAGGTGAATGGTCCCCCCGTTATCACGTTACTGGTGCCCCAAGCCTGTAGAGGAAAAGGATGAACTAAAAGAGATTTGCCTGTTAGCAGGGAAAGGAGACTGCTTCTCTTCTTTATCCTAGTAATCTGACTCCTCTAGAGACACAGAAGCTTATAACCTTACATTCGACAGGACAGAGAAAATACTGAACAAATGCTTTAATAATTTATACAAATATCTAATCTTTTTAATGGTCTCACTAAGTTCTTGGCTTCGGTGGTTATTGCAGGAAGTTAACTCTCCTCTCTATAAAATTTACTTCCTTTTGTCAGATTCCAGTCTGTTGCCTTCAAGTTAATGTCTGGTTCTTCTATGAAAGCCTCTGTGACCTCCTTCTTAGGCATTCCATCTCCACACTGAGCATTGCTTATTTGTCCAGCTTGTCTTCCTGCAAAAGCTACTGCTGTCCACAAAGGCAGCCTTTCAAGACACCAGCTTTTCTTTCACCTATGATGATGGTCAGAGCTGCAGGGCATTGAAGGAGGATGAGTCAAGGTTCATGCCCTCAGCACATCCAGTTGCAGTCAGCAGTCTCAGGCAGGACTGACTTTATTACCTGGTGGTGCTGGCAGGAATTTTGCCACAATGACAAGCCCACAGGTTGAGTTCCTCTAGCAAAGAGAAAAGTAAAAGTGAGTGTTGCTGTCCCGCCTAAAGCCTTCAGCAGTCCCAGAGAGGAAAGGGACTGATTGTTCTTCAGCCTCCATTTTTTCTTCTCAACAAACTGTTAGGAGAGAGTAGGAGCTGCTAGAGAGAACAAGAATAACAGAAATCCCTGCAGTGCAAGATGTGTGGAGGCTCGGAAAGTCAGGGGACCATCTGTGCCTGTCTATTTACAGCCAGAACAACTAACGCCCAACTAATGGTGAAGAGAAGCGGAGCATCATGTCATGGAGACAGTTCTCTAGTCTTACATAAAAGCAGCTTTCTGAAAAGCCTGGAGTGCTCAGGCAGAGAGAGGAACGGTCACAGTTTACACTGTGGAGACTGAGTTACGGGATGGTGGAAACACTTCTTTGTTTCACCTGAGACTCCCAGGCAAGTTTGGGCAGAGCCTTTTCAGCCACACAAAGGTTACAACACACAAGACACAGCATCAGGCTGACATTTTCGAAATTCATCTCGGAAACATCTAAGGAAAACACAGAGTTAAACCCATGGTGCCTACCTCTGTGGCATTGTCCTCGGGGGTGGTTTTTGACCCTGTTTCTCAATTTGACTCCAGCAGGGATAAGAGATTGGACTAAAGAAAGCATTTGCAAGGGAAATGGCAGCAGGCAATTACCGACCTAATGAAATGAGATGGGCATAGGGGGAAGAACAGGTACAGTCTGAAGCAGGAGACACAAGGAGAATTGGAGACCTGAGGAAGTCCTTTGTAAAGAAAATAATAGGTAGAAAAGAAGGAAAAAACATTCAGACTGGGAAAACTCCTGTACAAGGGATGAAAGGTAAAAAACTCAAAAGTATATGGAAACCCAAATTAGTTTTCACTCAAAGCTTAGCTTCAGAGGAAATAACACATTCAAAAGACCTAAAAAATGTATGAGTTGAAGTGCTCAGCTTTTGCCACTGGAAATGTTAGATGCTAATGATCCAGAAAAGTCCACTTGAGTAACACCTGAAGTGACAAACACTACCGCTATGTGCTTGCTGTTCTGCCTCCACTGACTACAGCGGAGCAGGGGATTACTCTCTCCATCCCTTTATGTATTTTTATACCTATTTGCGTACTTCAGAGCCCATGGCTAGACCTCTAACCACTCACAAAGGAGTAATAAGAAAGAAATAAACCCCACAATACAGAAGAAGAACCAACAGTCACAACTATCAGTGGTGACACCCAGGGGATATACAGGGTGTCATTACCCTCATCTTATCACCAGTTATGGGAGAAAAGAGGGACTTCTGGGGATTATATTTCTCAGAGAAACAGGCTCCAGTCAGAGCTTTGATGTTTTCCCTTCAGACTGTCAATTTTCAAGGAAAAAGGCTACAGAAACATTCTGTGACCATCCAAACTGCTGCCACGCAACATCTCTGGAGACTTCCACAGCCTCTCAGTACTCTGATATATACAGCTCAAACCTTCTAATTAACAAAAGAGCCTCTGAAGACTCTACCTCCAAATAGATGCAAATTACTCCTCTAATTTATCTCTTTATCGCATTCCTTGTTTCTTTTGATGCTGCCATGCCTTTTTCACCCCACGACAACACACTAGTGAGGGCTTTTTTTCCTTCTAAAGAGGGAAGTGCTTAGACCATAAAATGCACCCTATACACATATACACACCCAGAAAGTCCCTTTGCAAGTGGCTCTGATGTTACAGCTGCCTGTCACGCCAGCACTGGAAGTCCGAAGAATCACAGAATCACAGAATGTACTGGGTTGGAAGGGACCTCCAAAGATCATCTAGTCCAACCCCACTAGAAGTAGGAACACCTGCAACTAGAATAGATTGCGCAGAGACCCATCAAGCCTCATCTTGAATCTCTCCAGGGATGGGGCCTCCACCACCTCTGTAGGCAACCTGTTCCAGTGACCCACTACACCCCCATGCCATGAGCAGAGCCAGTGTTCTCAAGAGAAAACATCTGCCCAGAGCTGTGGGCAGATGTGGTCCTCCTTGACACAGAAGATGACTGTACAGTTGGCAGCACATTGACCACACAACAGTAATGACTCTGTTGGGAAAACTTCTCCAAGTTGCACCCAGAACATGTGTAGTGGTCTGTTAAATCAAGCTGCCAGTCTCTTGGTGAACTTGTGTTTAACTCAGCGCTGGTTTTGAATAAAGAGGGGCAATATTAGGAGGGAGTTCCACTCAGAAAAAGCATGTCATGTAATTATTGATGTGGGTTCTTCAAAACTAAGGTCTACCTACCAAGGGCAGTCAGGCTCTCTTCTGTTTCCCTACCCTTTCATGTTTTCCGTTCAACCAAAATCAAAGTAATCTTAGATTTCATTCCTCTGGTTTGCTCTTCACATTTCTTAAAATCCCCCGAAGATTTACAACGTGTTTTACATCACTGATAGTACAGCCAAGAGACTTTGTATTGCTTTCCCTGTCTTCATTTGAAGCAGTAACCTGAAATTATATGTAGTCAGCTAGTTTAAGGAGAAACTGAGGATTGTGTCTTCCGTTCAGAAAAAAACCCCACCGCTGAAACCCCAAATGCATGCCCAGCTGAGGTGAGCAGTTCAGGTTCTGGGAGAAGTGCTGCTGATCCAGATGGGTTCAGATTCTCAAAGCCACTAGCCTCCAGAGGTCAATTCTTACAAGATCAGCCAAGAAGAGGCTTATTAAGGTGTTCTGGAGCCACGTAAGAAGCTCTGTTCAGCTCATGCAAGCTCTTTGTATGACATAGGCACATTTAATTTGGTGTGAGGCACAGGAGACAGAATGGTGAGTTTGGAAAACTTCAAGACTGAAGGGTCAAATCCTTTGTGCGGGGTATGAATCTAATTTTTGACAAAACCCATTTAATGTGGTAGAACTATAGGACATCAGTAACAGGCCGTGTAGCTGAAACTGTAGCTTGAACCGGATTTGAGGGAGGGAAGCAAGAAGCAGAGAGAAGAGAGTTTGTTTTTTATAGAAGCACATTCCTCCATTTCTCTGTAACTGCTGCCTGCAGAAGTCTGGCCAGAAAGCTGCTGCTTAGCTGAGCAATACAGGTATTAAAAGCCCGTCCACACCTCCCATCCATGTCTGTGAACAAAGCTTTGTGTCGCTACGTGCACTAAAAGTGGAATAAACACTACACAAGGAAGAGTTCACATGTGAGCCAAGTCATTACCCAGGAGGTTTCCGAAGGTGAAGAGTGCCACTTACAGCTCTCCCCCACCACCTCAGTGCTTGCCCTTTGTCCTCTGCACTGCTGAGGTAAGAGCAAGTTGGATGAAGCTGTTTGGGTTTGTCCCTAGAATAATTGCCTGAGCCTTAGGTGAAGCAAGTGGAGAAGAACCCCTTTTACTGAATGATTCAGAAAGTGCTTAGATCCTGAAGAAATGGGACAGCTTAGATCATGTTTCTGGATGACCCGGGCACCGTTCTGCAGCCTCCGCAGGGATAACAGCTCAGTTTGCTGGTTGCATAATTAATTTCTACCCTGCCCAGCCACACGCAAAGGTTAAAAAAGATATAATTAGTCTCCTTCTCTGTTCCCACCTCTGGCCCACACAAACCCTGTCTCTTATTCAACCTGTCATTGTTAGCAGCTTTATCCAGGTCTTCTGGAAAGAGACAGCAATGAAAAAAATTATGGTAATTTAATTCAGAACGATCTTCCCTTTGTCGTTTGCACATTACTTTTGCAGATCCATCTATTAATAACCTGTAGGAATTGGCTTCTATTTATGTAGCACTTCTCTTCCCGAAGGCTTTGCTAACCCCAGGGATGGTTTCATTCTTTCCTGACAAGGTTCAGCTCCACCTCTTTGGCAAACTTCAAGTGAAGGATGGTGAGAGAGGAAGCCTGAGCCCACCTGTTCTGCAGAGCCTCCTGCTCCCAACATGGGCTATTGGTGTCCAGCACAAGCCTGAGGCTCACTTTGCCCTCCTCTCCCTGCCTCCCCACAAAAGCAATGGAGGGGCTTCACAGAAGGAGGAACAGGGAGGTTCACGCTGTTCCTCTGTGGTGATCCCACTCCATCAGCACTGAGCTTGTCCTCAGCAATGTCTATGGTGTTAAACAAATTATTTATGCAATTTAATTAAGAAGTACTGGAAGCCTCTGGGAATGCTGAGGACAGAAGCCTTGCATGACTGGCACTGTTATTTCTCTGTGGGGTTTTTTTTACTACGGGGGGCACCACAGGCACCACCAAGACCAGTTCTCACTGATGCTGTAGTGGTATCATGGAATCATGGAATCATAGAACCATTAGGGATTAGAAAGGACCCTGAAAGATCATCTAGTCCAATCCCCCTGCCAGAGCAGGATCACCTAGACCAAGTATCCCCTGGGTTGTAGCCCTGTTAAATGCCATAGGCACACATACAGGAAATTCCACTACAACACAGGTGATCAAAGACTGGCATGAGTTGCCCACAGAGGTTGTGGAGTCTGCATCCTCTGAGATGATTGTTCTTGTTAGTAGTAAGCCAAGTCCATACAGTGATAGCTTGGCAAGAAATGTCTGTACAAACTTTGTTCTGAGTGATTTTATCTACAGGTGCTTAATGTCAGAATTGCCTGTGGAAGAGGCCTCAGTTCAAACCAGTTCCAATTACTGCTAAGTAAGAATCTTCACAGAAGCAGCATCACTACCTTCAAACAATTTTGGGGGCTTTGCCTTTAGAGATGCCACTTTCCAGCCCCTCTCCAGCTTCCCTTTTCAATAGTGACACAAGAAATCCCATTTCTGCTCCCATGCCCTTCCGGTCCCAAGGAATTATGATAGTTAAGTTTCCCATTCCAGCTGCACAGACAATTTTGATTAAATGATACAATTTGATTTTACCACTGGGGAAATCTTTACAAGGTATCACATCAATGTTAAAGACACTATTCTGAATAAGAAAAGAATATTAACTAATGAACCATATTCGTCTTCACTAATCAGCAGAGCCTCGGTGAGTCCTGTTTATTAAACCAATTTTTGTTCCTTATGTGTGTGCTCAAGAGTATAAAATTATGGAACAAAAATAGCACCAGCATTTGTCAAATCTCTAGAGAAAAGCAGCTACGGTGTACTTGACAGCACGGAGAACACTGGGGAGCCCAAGACCCACCTCCTCCAACCACACAAATTCTGGCAGGCTCCGCACTTCTTCTTCCTAGTTTTGTCCCTATAACGTGATTTTCTCTGCAAAACACAAAATCCTTGATTTTTTTTTTTGTTAACATGTGACACTGAGCTCTGCGTTAGCTCTTAGGCAGCTACCACTCTGACAAGCAACTATGTTCACTCACCATTTCCGTGGCGTCCCCTGTCCTTCTTATCACCGCCGACATCCCAAATCTGTCTTCTGGGAAGGAGGGAGAACTGAAGTGGCAGAAAAATGTCCCCGAAGTGAAACTGTGCGCCTTGTCTCTTGGCACCAGCCATCCAGTATGCCAGTTTGAGCAGAGCTGCTGGCGGAAAGTGAAGGTAAAACTCTACTGCGTGTAGAAAACTAAACCTGTACAGGGATGATACCAGAAACAGAGGGGAAAGTCCAAGATTAATGATGTGGTTTGAAATTGAAGGTTCTGATGTCCACCCAAAGACACCTCAAAAGCCATGCCCAGTGGATCTAGTGATAGGATAAGGGGCAATGTGTGTAAGCTAGAACTTAGGAGGTTCCACATAAATATAAGAAGGAACTTCTTCACGGTGAGGGTGACAGAGCACTGGAACAGGCTGCCCAGGGGAGTTGTGGAGTCTCCTTCACTGGAGATGTTTGAAGCCCGCCTGGATGTGTTCCTGCTGTGACCTGGTCTAGGTGATCCTGCTGTGGCAGGGGGATTGGACTAGATGATCTTTCGAGGTTCCTTCCAACCCCTAATTATTCTATAATTGTATGATTTGGCATTGATCACTGTGTGACACGCAGAAGGAGCTTCTTTACCTTGTAGGCAGCATTGACATCCAATACAAAGACAAAGATGTCAAAAGAATGGACAAAAGTTAATGGAAAGGAAATCAAAGAACTTCTGAAATAGGATATTCAGGTAATTCTGTGTCAGATTTGTGAGTAAGCTACTTCCCTGCACTGAGCTTCTCTTCTGGTATTGCATGGGTACATATTCAACAAAGCTGGGAAAACAGATTCTTATATAAGCTGCTGCTATTGACTCGGCATGAGGAAGTAAACGGCCAGAGACCATTTTATGGTGGGGTGAAAGCTAAATCAATATTCAGATATGCAGACAGGAGGATAGAAATAACATTCTTGTAAGTTATCAAGGCCAGTTAAAGTACTATAAACTATCAGATTATCCTGCTAATTCTAGTGGCCCACTGGTGTCAGCATCCCTGTCACTGCACGTACAAATCCCATAGAGACTAATTACATTTCCCTGACTTGCAAGAATATGGGAGGTTAGTTTTAAATCCTATTTTTGTCTCTATGGTCTTATCTACCTACAAGGCCTAAGATGTGGCCAAAAGCACAGACATGCCTATGTCACCTCCTCTTTGCGAGTCTTCCTTTAGGAGTTGGAATGTTAGCCTGGAAACCAGGGGATCACTTCTACCAGCACCATTTGTTACTGTATGGGTATGATGTATGGGTACTGGTTCATGTAAATGTGGTTGGTTCAGTGACAAACAGGCACACAGCACCAGAGGCAATATTCCTCAAAACTGTTTTGTGATTATGAGCTCATGGGAAGAGGAGGTAGTGCTGAGTGCATATCGATCTCTTGAAGAGCGAGCTGCTCATACCACATGCATTTTCTATGCATCTCCTGCTTCAGAACACTGGGAGCATTTGCATGAAAATTGAAAATCCTTGTTTCTGTAGAACCTGTCATTGAGTCACAGAATCATTTAGGTTGAAAAAGACCTTTAAGATCATTGAGTCCAACCACTAACCCAACTGTTCCAAGTCCACCGCTAAACCATGTCCTTAGGCTCCAGATGTGCACAAGTTTTTAAACACATCCAGTTCTGCTGCTCCTTTGACAGGTTTAAAGGCTGGAACCAGCACTTTTTCTTGTCTGTGTACATGTGCATTGAGGACTTGGTGTCCATTGTGTCAGTGATTGCCTCAACCAGCTTGGTCTTGTTCTAAGATCACTTTCAGTGGTGGAGGTGCAAAGATTGGTCTCTGGACTTCTCTCTTAAACCTTTTCCCTCAGCTCCTCATCTCTTTTTGATCTTGTATCTAAAAGCCTCAACCAATGTGAAGCCACTATCACACCATCAGCTCACATCCTTCCACCACTCTGAGATTCTTCCCGTGTGTCATCCATGAAACCATTAGCCAACCAAACCTTCTAAATTACAGCTGACAGACATGTTTTCTGTGGCTGGGAGTAAGTGTCTCCCTGGGAACAATCCCCAGGATGATTAGATCCTTCTCCTTTCACAGAATTGAAACTGCTCTTTCTCAGAGGAGTCAAGTAGCAGCTTCTTTCTCCTGACCCTTCCTCCCTCTTCAGCTGTTGCCTGTGAAACTCTCCTTATTTACCTGGCACTTGCACAGAGATGGGTAATGCATTGCTTTTATTATCCTAGCATCCTTTTTTCCCCCGTGATTGACAGCAGGTGTCTTTCCACAGAAAAATCTCTCTCTGATGTTATAGCTGGGGATCAAACCCTTAAACTGATACTTTCCCATGGTTTCTCCCACATGCTAGTTTCTTTGGAAACCACAGCCTTGAAAGCACATCCTCTGGCAAGCAAAGTTCCACCATAGTCCCTTTCCCTGTTGCCGAACCAAGAAACCCTGACTGAGTATCATGAGTTTTTCGCGGGAATGCAATCAGGAATTTCCTTCTGGAACGCTGACCTGCTTTGGGTCCAGCATCTCCAGTGAGACTCCAGGCTCTCAACCAGCACCCTCATGCCATCTGGATGGCACTTGGGCAGAAATACTTATTCTTGACTTCATCTCACTTAAAGTATTTCACGAGCAATACTTGAATAAAAATTTTTTGTTAAATTGCCATTAAGACAATTCTCCAAGATTCTGACTGTCCTTTACCATTTGTCTTCAGCCTCCCAACAGCTCTGCAGCCTGTCTCATGAAACTCCTACTGTCTTGTTGCCTCATTATCCCCCTCTAAAATGTCACATTATAGCCCACTTCACACCTCCTCTGACACACTGACAAGTGCTACTGTGACCTCTGGTTCATGTTATATCGTTCTGGTAACATCAAACCTGCAAAACCCATGCCCTGATCTGCCTGTGACTGGTGGGTCACCTTTGGCTGGCCCCTGATTTCTTTATGCCTCTGTATCCCCAGCCACAAGACGACTGCTCTTTGATATTTGCATCATAAAACCACAGAGCAGAGCTACATGAAAATTCTGCTTATAAAAAATTGCTTTGTTATTCCTTGCTCGATTATTCCTTGATGAAGAGGAAGAGATACGAGGCATCTCCAAACTGAAATACATCACTCTCCTTCAGTTCTTTGCTACAGTAGTCTAAGTGATGCTAAATGCAGTTAACCTTCATGGGGTGGGTTATCTTCTCTTGCAGGAAAATCAACTTAGCTCAGCTCACCCTCCTCAAACTTCTTCATAAATACCCCTGCAGATTCAGATGGGAGCTGGGACCGAAAGCTCTGAAGCTTTGCCTGAGAACATTTGCCACCCACATACTGCAACAGTGATCAGGAGCTAAATCGTATTTATGAGGCTCAGCTTCATCTCCAGTCCTTTGTGCCAAAATCCCAAAGCGATGTCATTTATGCGCACGAGCGGTTGCGTGCTTTCAGTAGTATTTGCCACACACTAGCCACCTTTGTCTGGTTTGGGGCCTGCAGACATGCTACAACAGACAAACTCACAGCCATGCAAATGCGTGGGACTATGGATATGACAAAAGACATCACGAGATGCACGTAGAGAGTCTTTTGAGGGACATGAAAAAGCACGACAGAGCTCTTAAGTAAGAGACGTTGAAATAGCATTGACAAATGTATTAACTATGTGGGGCTCCTCACAACATGCTTAGGCCCAGGCTTTGAAAGCTCCAGGGAGACCTTAGTGTGGACATTCAGTGCTGAAAGGGGCCAAGAAAGATGGGGATGGAAGTTTTAGCAGCAACTGTTGTGACAGGACAAGGGGTGATGGGTTAAACTAGAAGAGGGAGATTCAGACGAGACAGGAAGAGGGTATTGTTGACACTGAGGGTGGTGAGACCCTGGCCCAGACTGCCCAGAAAGGTGGGAGAAGCCTCATCCCTGGAACCATTCCCTGGGGCTCTGAGCAACCTGCTCTAGTTGAAGATGAGGAATTGGGACTGGAAAAGCTTTAAAGGTCCTTTACAACCGAAACCACTTCATGATTCTGTGATTTTCTGAAACAAGGTTCACTACAAGCCTCTCTGCATGGATCGATCACTCTGCGTCCCGAGACACTTCCAGCTCTCCTCCCTCACATCTCTCGTGGGTGGCCTACACTTCACAGGCGATGGAAGGGTCTGTCAGGGGCTTGAGTGGTCTGTAAGGGGATGGAGAAGGTGGGAAGGGCTTGGAGGGGGTGGGCAGGGGAC
>JAOXOE010000506.1:26440977-26507917 GCA_028565055.1 Phoeniculus purpureus
GAAGAAGGGTTCGAGGAGGAGGGGGGGAAGAGGTGTCAGTGAGGGGGGATGGTTGCTCATAGCGGGGTGGTTCGGGGGCTCGTACCTGTGAGGAGTGGTGCGAGGAGGGGGTGTGTGAGGAGTGTCAGGCAGCGTAGAAGTGCCGTGAGTGAGTGACGATGGGTCGCTCACAGTGAGCCGGCACAGCACTGGGGAGATGGGTGCTGTGCGGAGCAGGGGAGGTGTTCCTCATGAGGTGTAGTGGCTCTGGTTATGGTTGGTTGGCAGCGGGAGGGTGGAAGTGAAGGAGCCCTGGACGCTTGAAACTAGGGTCACACGCAGATCCCCTGGGCTTGGCCAGAAGGCTGCTGTGGGTTCATGCTAATAAGGTAGTTCTGGGTTTTATGGCGTTCCTCATGCAGCAGTTTAGCTCTGATTCGATTTCATTCTAATAGCACAGCTAAATTACAGTCTGCACTCGGTGTGTTTGCACCTTCATTGAACAGCTTCCTCTGGAAATCTGCACCTACACAGTGCATGCTGCCTAACTTAGGTAAATTCATGCAGGACCCCTAAATGCTGATAGATTTCAACTGTGGAACATTCTATAATTATGAATAGAATCATAGAATCATTTAGGTTCAAAAAGACCTTCAAGATCAGAGTCCAACTGTAAACCTAACTGTACCAAGCCCACCACTATACCATGCCCCTAAGCTCCGGATTTACATAACTATTAAACACATCCAGGGATGGTGATTCAACCACCTTCCTGGGCAGCCTGTTCCAATGCTTGACCTCTGCAGTGAAGAAATTTTTCCTGGTGTTCAATAAACTTGCCCTGGTGCAACTTGAGACCATTTCTGCTGGTTTTATCACTTGTAAGGAGAGACCAACACCCACCTCTCTATAACTTTCTTTCAGGTAACTGTAGCCAGTGATAAAGTCTCCCCTCAGCCTCCTTTTCTTCAGACTACAGTCCCAGTTCCCTTTGCCAAACTTATTGCTCTTCTTTGGACTGGCTCCACCATTGTAGAATACCTGTTGGTAGTTGAAAAAAACCCAGTTGGTGTGACACTGTTATGAAGGTGCAATTGGACCTTCACAATTCCTGCTATTCTTGATTTAGTGCTTAGGAGCACACGCCTCTATGCATTTCAGCAGTCTTCATATAGCTGACCGTAATGTGTTTTGTGAAATGTACTAGCCAGTTATTTGGAGAGCCTTTATTATGAATGTGTGGTAGAAGCTCTTGCTGAGAAGTAAATTGGCCAGTTTATGGAGGGACTTGAACTCTGCTGAGTAGGAAGGGAAGGGAGGTAATAACTGCATGAAGTAACAATATTCATGCAAAATGATAATCAGCTTTTCACATTCCATTTTCATTCCATTTTTACAATAAGCCTCAAAGAGTATGAAAAAGCTTAAATTGTTGAGACTTTTAAACTTGGTGATAACAAAAAGTGTCAACATCTTTAAGCAGTGGCTTTTAGCATTTGAATAACAGCTGGAGAGAGAGGGAGAGAGTTGTGTCATGAGATGTGACCTTTAGGACCATGCCAAGAGCCTGGGACTATTTCCTTGCTGTAAAAATCTCAGCAAATTGACAAGCATCAAAGCAATTTACTCTTAATATGAAATTCACCTTTGCCCTAAGCACTTCTTTTCACATTTGAGGCTTAGTACAGATTGATTAAAGGCAAAACAGCAAAGGATTTCTGAAATGTCAGGACCTTTCTGGTGTTCACCCAACTGCACTTGTCTCATTTTATTACTTGGCTAAGATGCAGAGGAGGTGTCGCACCGCTCAGGACACTTTACGTTCCTCTCCCCAGCACACTTCCCGCTCTTCCCATCAGTTAATCATCACTCTGTGGCAACCACAGCTTTGTTTCAGATTGTCATGTCCTAGTTCCCCTTCAGTCTGGACTCAAGGCAAACAGAATTAGGGAAAGGGGATGATGCTTGTCCCTGATCAGGAGGATACTGCCTCTCAAATTGCTGTGTTCCCTTCAGCCCACAGGCACTTTTCCCTCCAGCTTGGGACTCCTAGTATCCCTGCCTGCAAGTTTTCCTTCCCCCATTTCCTGCTTCTTTACAGCAACTGGCAGATCTCTAACATAATCACCTCCATATGGTACCACCTTCCAAATTACGCTTTTTGTCTGTGCTTGCCATGGGATAATGCCACAGATTCCCACAGCTTCCAATCCTACCTGTACCAGACTTACCAGATTGGCTTTGGGTATGTCCCTACTGCACAGCAATGCCAAACGTCTGAGGATAACAGCTATTTGGAATCTGTATCTTCTTGCACAGGTGCTTCCTGAACAAAGTCCAGCAGAGGACCATGAAGATGATGAAGGGATTGGAGCATGTGTCATGTGAGGTTGAGAGAGCTGCGATTGCTTCAGCTGGAGCGAAGAAGGCTCAGGGAGCAACTTCCCGATGTGTATAAATACCTGATGAGAAGGAATAGAATCATAGAATCATTATGGCTGGAAAGGACCTCCAAGATCATCAAGTCCAGCCCTCATCCCAACATCTCCCTAACCCCTAGACCATGGCCTCAAGGGCTCTATTTACTTGTTTTTTAACAACCTCCAGGGATAGTGACTCCACAACCTCTCTGGGCAACCTGTTCCAGTGCCCAACCACTCTCAGTAAAGAACTTCTTCTTAAGAGCCAATATAAACCTCCCCTGACACAGCTTGAGGCCATTTCCTTTCATTCTGTCATTAGCAATTTGGGAGAAGAGACCAGCACCAGCTTTGCTACAACCTCCTTTTAAGTAGTTGTAGAGGGCGAGGTTTCCTTTCAGCCTCCTCTTCTCTAGACTAAATAACCTCAGGTCCCTCAGCCACTCTTCATATGGCCTGTTTTCCAGACCTCTGCCCAGCCTCATTGCCCTTCTCTGGACCTAGTCCAGCACCTCAATGTCCTTCTTATACTGTGGTGTCCAAAACCGGACCCAGTACTCGAGGTGGGGTCTCACAAGTGCAGAGTACAGGGGCACCATCACCTCCCCACTCCTGATAGTTACACCGTTCCTGATACAGGCCAGGATGCCATTGGCCTTTGCCACCTGGGCACACTGCTGGCTCCTGTTCAGACAGCTGTCAGCCAACACCCCAACAATATTTTCTGCCAGGCAGCTCTCCAGCCACTCTTCCCCAAGCCTATAGCACTGCTGGGGGTCATTGTGACCGAAGTGCATGACCTGGCACTTGGCTTTGTTAAACCTTGTCCTGTTGGCCTCAGCCCATTGCTCCAGCCTGTCCAAATCCCTCTGCAGCACCTCCTTACCCTCAAGCAGATCAACACTTCCACTTCATTTCATTTCATCTGCAAATCTACTGAGGGTGCATTTGATCCTCTCATCCAGGTCATTAATAAAGATGTCAAACAAGACTGGTCCCAAAACTGACCCCTGAGAGACACTGCTTGTGACCAGTTGCCAGCTGGATTTAACCCCATTCACCACAACTCTCTGGACTTGGCCATATAGCCAGTTTTTAACCCAGCGAAGATTTCGCCCGTAAGCTGCCAGCTTCTCCAGCAGACTGCTGTGGGAAACAGTGTCAAATACCTGACAGAAGTCCAGGTAGACAACAACCACTGCTTTTCCCTCATCCACTAGTGGACCAACTAATCACAGAAGGGTTGCATCTCCTGATGCAACCCAGGATCCACTTTGCCCTCTGAGCTGCAAGTGCACACTGCTGGCTCATGTTGAGCTTCTCGTCCACAAGCACTCCCAAGTCCCTCTCCTCAGAGCTACTCTCCAGCCAGTCACTACCCAGCCTGTATTTGTGCTTAGGATTGCCTTGACCCAGATGCAGGACCTTACACTTGGTCTTGCTGAACCCCATCAGGTTGGCTTGTACCCATCTCTCCAGCCTGTCCAGGTCCCTCTGGATGGCATCCCTGCCCATTAGTTGCGATGTAACATCCAGCTCACCTCCAGTGGCTGCTACTGTAGGTAACAGGTAAGTTTGAGCAACAAATGTACATGTAGCTTCTGCCTGCATCCACAGGAGCTTCTGAACCAAACCTGAAGGAGTCAAGCCCAGAGCAATCAGAAATGACATGTTTAAATGACATCAAGAGATTCCACCTTCAGACACCAATGTGTTGGGTTGTTTGGGTTTTTTTTTTTTGTTGATGGAGAGATTTATTTTCTCCTTCCTGGGGATGATTCTAGGCCCATTGTATTGATTGAATTAATTTTTAAAACCAGTTGGTAGTAGGGTCAGTGTGAGAGCAGATTAGTCACCACTGATAACACTTCCTATACTCCAGGAGGGCACATATATTGTATTACAGAATAGTTTTGTCATTCCAGGAAGAAGGAAGTCTCTCCAGAGACAGACATGGAGTCAGAAGGTGCTAGTGTGAGACTGGAATGTTGTCTTTGCTGTATACTCAGACCTCTGAACAGAATCTCTCCCTCTGCACATATTCTCTTAGTCCTGTTCTATAGATACATCAGAATCAGCACTCAAGAGGTACCTCAGGACGCATGTGGATATTTGGGGCAAAATTGCCATCACATTTATCACTTGGATAAATGTGAGAGAGGCTTCTCCCTCAGGGTTTGGTTAACTGGAATTTTTGATGACAAATATTGGTGCAGTGAATGTTACTCAGTGTGAGTAAGGGCTACTGAGCCAGGCCTTAGAAAACCCAGATTAAAAACCTTTATTGCCTGTGTAAGTATGATTCATCATGACCTCTGCTTGCTGGATAAAAGTACCTCCAGGGCTGACATTACACGATGCCAGGGGCTGAGCAAAAACCCAGTGAAATCAAACAGTTGCATTAATTGATTTTTGTGGCACTGAAGATCAAAGAATCTAATTAAAAGACATATAGATCTGGATAGAAAAGTAGTTCTTGTTCCTCTCCTGTTTTTAGACACACAGTTTATGAATCCAAAGTCAGGATTCCTCAGCCCAATGTTGCTAGGTCAGAAATTAACTTCTTCCTGAAGCTGGTGTGAAGATACCAGTAATTTTCCCAAGAAAGTTTACTGAACAAGTTCCTTTTTTTCCAACTTATTTCAGGTAAAGGCTTTGAGCTTTCAAAGAACATTTTAGTGATTCTGGGGAAATGTGTAAATACCAAATCCCAAATGCAACGAGTTTTTAAAGCATTACAAAATCTTTTAGTTGGGTGCTTTTTAAAAGCAAACATCATTTTCCTTTTTCCCTCCTCAAAAGCAGAAAACTTCCATGAAGATCTGAAGTGGGCTGTGAGTGTTCCACCTGGCAAAAGTAATTCAGGGGGTGGTGGGGAAAATTCCCTTCACTCATTTGGAATTGATAACAGCTTGTGAGTGAAAAGCTACTGCATTTCTTGTCTCATCTTCATAATAGTTCTTCTTAAATAAGTTGTCCAAAACAATCAAAAATTTTAAAAAAGAAAAGTATTTAAAACTTGATTGGAGCTTTATTATTATCTCAACAGGTTGACAATGTCAGAGCAAAGCTTGAAGGTCCAAATATCCCGTGAGACGCAGTGTGTTTCTGTGGGTTTGTTCTTAGCGTCTATGGGAAAGCAGCTGATCAATAAAACGTGAATTCCAGGTTAACGGGGACGTGAATTAACCGGAAGGGAGCAGTTAAATGATGTTTTTATTCCTTGTAAGGTGAGACATACTACAAGCAGTGGGACCTCACCTCACTGCTGTCATTCTGGGTGTTGCTAAGCAACATGAAGTGGTTAAAATGGAGCTACAGAAGAAGAGCATGAAGCTAAAAAGGCGACAAAAGACATAGAAAAAGCAGAAGAGAGAGTAAGTGTGCTGGCGCGTTCCACAAAGAAGTTGCAAAGTACCAGCCGAAAAAAGATAGCAGTGAAGATCACAGAGAAGACATCAAGCCGACTCAAGGTGAATTGGGACCTTGGTTTGATACTTCACATTCGGTCTCCTTTTTCTGTGCTGTGCTTGAATACTCAATCGCAGTTTTGCCCCCAAAACGGCAAAAAATAATAATAAGAAATGAGGGTCTCGAGGAAAATTAGGAGTGGGACCACCCCACTGTAAATAAAAAGGTAAATTGCTCTACGTACTGCTGGAACCAAAAAAGGCCGTGGCGAAGCGCTCTCTGGCATGTGCTGTCCATTCTGATTTCGCTTCAAATGTTCCCTGAGGCTGTGAGGAAATCATGCTAAAAGCTGCTTCTCTGGAGTGGATGTGGTTAAGATTTGTTCTTTCTTACTCACTGGCTGTGGAGGAAATAATATTTATCCTTCTGGTAGCAGTAGTGAAAGGATTAATGAGCTAAATCCCATATGGCGTTCTGAGTGTGTGAAGCACAATAAAAATGAGAAACATGAACATGAGTTTAGTCCTTCTCTCTTCTCTTTTTGCACTTAAGGGCATCGTGTTGTTAAATTAAGGCATTTCCTATGGTTTTGTCCACAATTTAGCCAGGCAATAGGGAATGCTTCTGGGAATGCTTCTCCCGTTGAAAGGTGCTGCTGTGAACCGGTGTATTAAAAACAAATCATTACTAAGTGATGAATGTTACTGAAAGAGATTGTTCTTAATCCAAAAGTATATGAGAGAATCCCTCAGGGTGTAAGAAATACTTTCTAGGAGGTGAAAATACGAAGAAATTGGTGTGGTGGTAACTGGTGGAGATTTAATCACGGGGCTATTTCATTACTTTTCTTGCACTGTGTGTCTCATCACATTTTCTCCGGGGAATATGAGCTGTGCCTAATTACTCCAGAAATGTAGCTGTTCCTAAATGGAAACTGGTAGCTATTTTCTTACTATGAATTCTCGGGATTTTTTCCTTCCCTCCAGGACACGTAAAGCTCTTAATGATGCAGGGTCATACCATTTTCGTGACACAGGGAAACCTCCTTTTGGGGCCTGATGTTCACAGGCAACACCCGTCCCTTCCCCATAAGTGGGATTTCCCACATCTCCCCAGTCCCCGCTATCCATCTGTAGGATCATTTAGAGGCAGAGGACATGAAGACATATGTCTTGTGCTTCTGTGCGCTATCCCAGCCACATACGAACTTTCCCTCTGTCCTGAAAGCCTGATTACAGTGAAGATTACTGTGAATCAATTTACACAAGCAGCAGTTTCTCACAAAAATTAACAGAGCTGTACCGGTAGCAGTTCCTGGAGGGGACCAGCACAGCATCTCTTGTGTTCCTCTTGGCCTCAGCCGACTGCAGACCGTGTCCATGAAACTCTCTGTGGACATGTTTTCTTTATGGATCCTTTCCTGAGTGTCAAAACCACAGCCACAGTTTAGGTAATGAATTAGGTTTTAGCGTGGAAGCTTGTAGGATAAAAGATCTTTAACTGAGGTATTTGGGACTGTGTGTGCACTGTATGAGCCACATACTGATGTCTTTAATGCCCACTCAGAGTTTTGCAGGCCTTTTCCCTTTGCTTTATGGGGTCTCTTTTTTTCAGATTTTGACTAGGAATTGATGTAGATATTACCACCTGGGATTGCTCCTCTGCCCCCCATATAAAATGTAATTCCAGAGGCTTTGCTGTCAGAGTGGGCTGCCCACAACAAAACTCATCTCCCAAATGTCACTCATAGCATCTCTCCATGAGATTACCATTGTAACAGGGTTAAGGCAGAAGATGACATCTCTCATTTTCCTCCTACGTCTGGAGGGTTTCATGCCTACGACAGTTCTGAGTTCCCTGAATTCAGCTGGGGAGATTGATAATGGTGCTGCCCAGCGCTAAGTGAAGTGCTGTGGGTGGAATGGGTCACAGAGATTTACTCTCCTCCCACACACCAAGTACAGAAAGAAGACAACATTGGCTAATCTGTGCTCCGACATGTGCACAGCACAGCAGAGCAGGAAACAGGGGCTTTGCCCATGTAAGAAAAATAAACCCCCTGAAGCACAAAAGCTGAGTGATCCAGCTTTTCAAAAACAAGAACTGTTTGCTGGGTGCGTAGCTCCTGCTCATTGCCATGAGAACAGTCGCAGTGGAACTGTATGATTGGGAGGCCTTTTTCCATAGTTACAGGAATAAGATAACTTTAAAAAATTTCGTAATTAATTTCACCCAACTGAGCGTGATTCAGCCGATAACTGCACAGCCTTTATACCTTTGTGTCTCTCTAGTTTTCTCTGTTGCTTTGTCTCTCCTGTTATACACAAAAAGGCAGTAAGAAACCTATTATGGTAAATAATGACATTTCTGACCAGAAGACTGCTTAAAATCCCAGTTAAATCCTTTTGAACAATGAGATTGAGAGAGCTGGAGAGCTGGAAAACATCAAGGAGTTAATACACTTCTGTGATACCTTTTAAATAGCCAAATCCTCAGTGCTGAGGAGCACAGGCTAGCTGCAGCAAAGGAAAGCATTCACAGCAAGTTCCCGAGGATGTGTTGTCTGCTATTACTCGGCAAATAATAGTTACGCTTAGCTGCTTCCTAATATCTTCCAAGCCCACGTTCACAGTAAAACCAATTACTCATGACAATGAGCTTAAAATATTTTCAAACCATTTCTCTGAGCTCCTCAGTGACACATGCATGTTTCATCTACCTATACACCCCTCTTGAATAAAAGGCCCAAAATATTCTTTCCCTTTCGCCATCTCCATTTTTTGGCCTTTGTTTCCTACAGCTGCTCTCTGGTTGTGCTCAGCATGTTTAGAGTTGTGATTATTTAGGAAGCAGTGTGAGCAATGCAGCAAAATCTTGCTACAGGCAGTACTAGTTCTTCTAGGCTTGGGGTAGGCACAGGAATGGAGGTTGCTGAAGATCTCCTCATGCTGCCTGTAAAGAATGGAGTGACTTTGGAAAAGAATGAATGCAAAGTTCACTGCAGACATCTGGGGATATATACTGGCAGTTGGCTAACTATGAGCCAGCAGTGTGCTCAGGTGGCTAAGAACGCCAATGGCATCCTGGCTTGTATCAGAAATAGTGCGGCCAGCAGGAGTAGGGAAGTGATTTTTCCCCTGTACCGGACACTGGTGAGGCCAAGCCTTGAGTACTGGTTTCAGTTTTGGGCTTCTCAATACAAGAAAGACATTGAGGTGCTGTAAAACCTCCAAAGGGCAGCAAGGTTGGTGAAGGGTTTGGAGAATGAACTTGTGAGGAGTAGCTGAGGGAAATGGAGCTGGTTAGTCTAAAGAAAAGAAGCCTGAGAGGAGACCTTATTGCTGTCTACAACTAACAGAAAGGAGGTTGTGGAAAGATGAGGGTTGGTCTCTTCTCACAAGTAACTAGTCATAGGACAAGAGACAGTGGCCACAAGTTGCACCACGGGAAGTTTAGGTTGGACATGAGGAAAAACTTCTTTGTGGAAAGGGTCATAAGGCCTTGGGACAGGCTGCACAGGGAGGGGGTTCCATCGCCATCCCTGGATGCTTTTAACAGTCATGTAGATATGGAGCTTAGGTTTAGCGGTGGCCTTGGGACAGTTGGGTTAATGGTTGAATTCTGTGATCTTAAAGGTATTTTCCATCCAAAATTATTCCACGATGCTATGATTCTATGATTTCAGTGAATTTGTCTTTATTTGTCAGTTCAAAGCACAGAGTCATCAGTCTGGATGAAGCATGAGGAAAGGACGGTGGATCTGTTTATAATTAAAGCCTTGGTGATAGTCAGAATTTGATGGATTTAATAAATAAATGTATCGAGGGAGAGGTTACTGCAGATTGTGGGTTCTGAGATGCAAAATGTAGGGTTTTGAGTTACTTCAGAGAAAGCGAGCTGAGCCTTCTTTTCCATGTATCAGAATACTCCGTGCACAATGGTTTTGGTAAAGAGCATATTCTTCTCATGCATTTCATTGCATCTCCTGAGTTTTCTTCTCTGAGCTCCCACTGGGAGATGAAGGAGGACAAACCAGCTACTACGGCTGGTTTTTGTAAAGGAATGTGTTCCTGGCTCTGACACTGTTCTGTGAGTGTTGCTGGTGCCCAAATGTCCATGTGATTAGTGCTAACACACCTGGCATTTCAATTCAGCAGTGTGTTTCGTTACAGTCTTTGTACACAGATATTTATGCTTTATGTCATTAACAACCAGAAATTGTGTCTAATAAGGTTATGCTTGCATGTGCATTATGGCATCTAAAAGCACAAGCTCTGCATTGTCTAAAAGGTCAGTGCTGTACTTGGACCACCTTCTGCATGTTAAGAAATGCAAAAAATGAATGTGAAAATGTCTGAGGTGGATAGTAAAAGCAGATGTTTGCATAATAATTAGAGCCTGACTCCAGGATGCTGTTATGTTCCAGATTCTTGTTCCTGGTCGTTTTTGGCTCTAAGTGTTGCTTAAACCAACCTTTTGCTTCATCCTGCTTATCCATTCCTGGCTGCCTTATCTTGTTTGATTTCCAACTGCATCTGTCACTACTGGTTTCCTGGCCATACTGTGCCCCTGACCTGACCCTTGGGAGTTGACTTTTTCAGATGAGAGTCCTGGAAAATGGAAGGGCATGTTTCTTTAGGGTGGATAGCTTTGCCCTTGTCTATTTTGGACATAAGTAATTCTCTCTTGGGAAAGATGGAGCCTCACAGACACACGGATACTCGTGGGGCACACTGATATTTGCTCCTTGGAGCTGGGGATTTGCTTTAACAGCAGTGTAAAATATGATGTAACCATACTGCCTCATGTTGCATCAAGCACTGGCCTGTGCAATGAGCAGAAGTGACTCACTGGCAAGTTAGACCACAGAAAGAGAATGAAAATTCACGCTCACCAGCTGCCCCATTAATGCACAGCAGCATAAAGCACCATTAACATCTCAGCACCACAGATCTAGCCAAATTTGGTTTATTACCTCACTATGTGAGTTCCTGGTGCCAGCTCATCCCCCACTGGGAGCAGAGCTGTGTCCTGCCATGCTCTGCCAATACTTCCTGCTCTGTGCGGCATCACCCCACATGTGGCACCCTGCAGCCTGTGCTCTGTACCTATCCCTGATCACCAGCAGCATCCCGTTTCCAAGACAGCAAGAGCAGTTATGCCAATAAACCAGTGTCCAACGGTATGATCTATTAATCTTTAAAGACCCTCGTTTTAACTGTTCACGGTGAATTAGGAAGTGATGGATGTTGTACATGTGTTATGGTGCAGTTAGCTTGCTGGGGGAGACCTTAAAAGTCATCATAAATCTTTAGTTACACAGTCCATTAGCCTGTAGAACAACCCACACTAAACATTTATTTCTGTAATGAAATGTTCTTTCTTCTCTGATTGTAGTGCAGCAAGAATCAGATCCTCTGTGTGATCAATAACTCATAAGGAATTGATTCCCTTGCAACCACCCTGACCTTCATGTGGGGTTTCAGTGTTGCTTCTCCTGATTTACACCAGGGAAAGATGAGGTCAGGACCTTCTTTTTTTCTGACAAGTAAGAGAAAGCTCTCCCAAAGGTAAAACAAAGCCATTGTGAGAAACTGGGAGACAAACTGGCCTGTCAGACTGGACCTAAGCCATGAAATCAGAGGAGAGGAGGCAGCTCTGCCTCATCCTTCCTCCACTGGAGCTGGCCAACAATGAGCTCTCCATCTATAGACTGGAGAGGGACTAGTGACAGTGTGAGATTACTCTGAGGGGCAGACAAATCAAGAGACTCCCCACAGCTGAGCTATAAATCAGTCCCTGCAGCCTGGCAGCACAACCTGCCTGCTGATAGCTTATAAATAAGTCAGTGTAGAGCAGGGTTAGTATTTACCTGTGTTGCATTCTGAAGATGGAAAGCATTAGAGAAGCACTGGAGTAAGTCATCACTAAGCCTTGGTGCTGACATATTTACTCACCTCTAATAGCTTACAAAAGTGCAGAAATACAATTAAACTGGAAGAGATCTATAGCTGTCTGCCTCCTAATAACACCTCATCTACCCATGTATTGATTTAGTGCCTGCGCTGCTGCTGCTGGAACATATATTTACCATGTTCTACAAGTAGCAGTGCACTGACCTGATTTCTGGGTGTGGACCTTGCCTGCTTCTTTGTTCCCTTGGCTGGTATTTATTTATCGTAGCTGATAAAATACAGCGAAGCTTGCCAGGGTGGCTTATCCATTGCTCAGCGTCCGGAGTGCTCCTGTAAGCAGAATGCACTGCAGGATCAGACTTTCTGGGCAGTAGATGTATCCTTCATTACACTTCATCAAGACATCATTAAACCCAACCTTTAGCCCTTTTGAGTTCTGTGGTTTAGAAGCCAGAATGGCAAAGCACACAGTTTCCACCCCTCTGGCTGAAGATTGTTTTGCTTTTCTTCAGGACACAGCTGTTGTAATTTGCTTTTTTCTTTAAAGTACCAGTAAGCACCATTATTACTGTTTGCCATTAGCCCTTACAAGCATTCCAGCATCTTCATCATGGTGCTATCAAAGGAGAAGAAATAAGGAGCTGGCTGGAGGGGGGAGGTGTGTGTGTGCAAGGAACACACCTCTCTGCAAGGAACAATACTTTAGAGAAAAAGGAACAGGAGCATCTCTGGCAGAGAACTCACTGGATGAAGGGAAGGCATTATTCTGAGTGATTGACAACTTAAGCTGTAATTTTCCTTTGAATATATAAAATCTGGCCATCACACACTAATTCTCTGTGACTCCATAACACACCCCAAAAGCTGAATCGAAATTTAAACTCACTATTCCTTGTCCTTCTCACCACCTCAGCCTCCCAAAACCAAGCAGTCCCTGCTTGTAGCTACCCTTGAAGTACTCAGAGACCCTTCCTATGTTTACTTTTGTGACTAAATAACCATGCAAGAGCAGATGATCCTGCCAATGCTCCTACCTTGGAGCCACTGCTGGTTTTGGAGTACCTGAGCAAATTCAATAATCCAAGATACTTAGTACAATTCCATGCAGAATAACCAGGAGTAGACTGTAACAGGTATTATACTCTATGAAGAATCAATCACCTGCTCTAATTTCTGGATGGAACCCAGAAGCATGCTCCATGGAAATGTCTTTTGACAATGAGAGCATGTTCCTCAGTGAAGCACCCAAGATGCAGAATGTTCTGTTTATCCAGCATCAGAAGCAGTGAGTTCCATCTTGAAATCTCTTCTCTGTCCTGAAACAGTCTACAGCACAGCAATAGAAAATCACTGATTTGCTAGGTCCAGCGTCATGCTGCACTCAACTCTGGCCTTTCCTGAGGAGTCTTTAGCTAAAAGCACTTTAAATTTATACTGATTGCTGCATGAGGCAGGAGCTGGGAACAACGGGTGTCCTGTCTGAGGGACAAATGCTGATTAGTGGACTTGGACTGTGGATTTTCATTCAGATTGTTGTTATATGGCCCATGAAAACACTGAAAAGTTATCCCCACCTCTAACAAACTTCACTGGCACAGGCAGGAGACTTCTCTGAACCTTGGAAATAGTACATAGAACACCTTTGTTAAACTGGTTTCTATGGTAACAATTTCATGCCATTGAACATCATTAGCAACTATGAACTATCTCAGGTGGCTCATCTTGAGGGTTTTATTGACATCCTTTTCAAAGTAACTCCTCACAGGGGATAAGTCTCAGGGCAGAGCAGGGATGTGAGTGGTGAGCTGCTTTGGTATTATAGAATCATAGAATCATATTAGCAGCCCTCTCATTTTCCAGCTTGGGATTTCAGACCAAACTCTGTAAATATGAGTAGGCATGGAAACGTGGAGTGGCTATTTTCATCTCTAACACAAAAATAAGGCAACCAAAGATGACTATGGTTAAGTGGCTTGTCCAGAGGGGAATAAAACCAAGGGAAGCATGAGGAAACTGAGAGAGAAATTATGTGCTGAGATGACTCGACTCCACCATTTAGCATCCAGAACAGTGTTGTTCCACTCCATGTTCATCCAGGATAAACCCACTGTCAGGCTTCTTTGCCACCTGCCCCTCCATCACAGTAGAGACAAAATTAAAACCCTGGCAAATCTCGACATATATGAGTAGCTCAACTCTTCTTCTGTAGCTGTAAAAATGAGAGATGCAGCAGCAGGAACATTCAGCAGTTGCTGATGATTGCGCACTGGGCTGATTTTTTTAGATTACATAATTAACAGTTGCTTACTTACACAATGATTCTTCACATACTGCAGCTTCCTCTCACAGACAACAGTTGTTACTCCTCCTGCTGGGGCAGGACCATGACCCCAGAAATGGGAGTAAATGGGCTCTGACTCCAAAATCACACTGGTTTCTCATATCAGGATAATCCTGGGGGTTGAAAATGAAACCCTGCATCTCAGCTGTCCTGCTCTGTGGTTTTTCCTGATTCGTGCGAAGCAGAAGGTATCAAGTACCCTTGTCTGCACTCATTTTGTCAATGTCCTCTGTCGAATCCATGCTTTGGGGTTCGTCACAACCTGGAAGGAGAAGGCAGAATCTGCTTTTACTTTCTGGGGTGCGGGAAAAGTTTCCCAGCTCCATGCAAACACTACACAGATGGGGGCCAAGCAAGAGTCAGTGGCAAGATGAAGCCCTGTGATCTCCCAGTTCCTGACATCTGTGCCTACACATGTAACAAAAGGGCCACTGGTATAGGTGGCTTTTTGATATGGAAACTGCAATGAGACCTGAAACAAATTGGCACTACCTGCTTCTTTGTCTTAATGAAAGTAACTGAGCAGAGAGTTGAGCCTTTTTATTTCTAACTGCTCTAATTTGTGAACAGCAACCCCAGTTCTCTGAGGGGTTCACGCTGCTCCCCAATCATACCTTCCCCTGTCTTTCACTCACGACCTTTCTCCCGCTTCCTCTCAATTCCCTATTTCTCTTCACTGCTCCTGATTTTCTTTTCTACCATCCAGTCCTTGGGTTTTTTTGAAGCCAGGCTAACCCATCACAGGCTCTGACTGCATGCTCACATTTTAACCCAAACTCCTTTGTCCCTTCCCATCTCTACATGTCTGTAACAAGCAGAATGCCTGAGCAACCCAAGGAACTAATTTCTAATGGGCAAGGAAGGGCGTTTAAGGAAAGTCAATAGCCCTGAGCCTCCCAGTAAGGACTCCTTTTCCCCAGCACTGTGGGGGCCAAGCTGCCTGTTCTGTAATGGGCTCACTGGGCTTACACTGATGTGAGGTGGCTGCATCCATGCTACAATCAATATCCACCTCCTGGCTATATTTAAACTGGATTAGGGTGTGAGTATCCTCACTTTACAGTCTACATAACCAAACCCATCAGAAACAATCAGAACAATCAGAATAGATGGTTACAATAAGGGGAAATAGATTCTGCTAAAAGCTTCCTTCAGGATCATTCTCTAGAGACCCACTAATGCCATAATTACTCCCTCACGGGAAAGCCTCTCACAGGGGATTTTTTACTAGTGCAAACCCTTGTTTAAAAACACCGTGAGGAGTATCCATGTGTTTTCATGGCCTCTTGGGTTTCTTTTAAACTAAGCTGAAAACTTTTAAGGAAATCAACCCTAAATCTACTTTTCCAGAGTGAGGGACTGATGTCTATATGTAAATCGACGGTATCCACTTGTAGAAACATTTTCATAACATTCTTTTAAAAACAGTGGCTTGATTTCTTCTCAAGTTTACTCATTTTTTACACAGACAAGAAATATCTCTGGTATTTTGAGTTAATTTTTCCTGAGCTCATCAAACAATTCCCTATAATGACAGTTCTAATGTTTATTACTTTTATATTCATCTGGCTGAACCGGATCTTTAGAGAATAATTTGTGTCAACACACTGTAGGCGCAAATGTCTTCACAAACCTGTTGCTATGGCTGTTGTTGCATTTAGCCTCAGAAGGGACACAGTTTGGGATGAGCAGGAGAGGACTGAGTCCTGGCTTTGTCTCCAGCACAACTGTAAAAGTAATAATGAGGTGAAATGCAAAAACGTAAGGACAAATAACATCAGGACATTCAGACATGCAATGGAGATTGTGACTGTCCTGTTTATCTCCCGTGATTAATCCTGGGAGGCACCTCAGATAAACTGGACACCCTTGGGCAAGCAGTAACAGTTGGAGGAGAAGGAATCAGAGCGGAAAAGCCTTATCAAGTGGATATTTGAGTGTGTTAGCAGCAGGAGGGAAAACAAAGACTGGGCAGGTGAGTAGTACCTGTGACAAAGCAAAAGTCTGGGGAGAGTGAAAGGCAGGAGAATGCTCAGCAATGATGAGGAAGGAGAAGGTGAAGACAGAATGGGCTTTATTGGAAATTCTGCCTTGAACACAAGGTGCCTGCAGGCGACTAAGCTGGGTGGGCTGGGCAGTAGATTGCCCCAGCCATGGCAACCCAGAGCTAAAATCATTGCTCTTCCCACATCTGCCAGACTGTGCAGCACCTTGGGATGTATTGCTCCTCTGCTACAACCTGTCCTCAAGCCCATATCTGTAAATCAATGAAATTAAACCAATTCTGCAGTTGTCCTGGCTCTTTCACAGTAGCACGACTTCCCACCATACCAGTAATAACACAACAGGGTAGCATGTGGCATTGCCACAGGCTTTCCTCATCTACAGCACCTGTAAGTTTGACACCAAAATTATGGTTTTGGTAGTCTAGTTTTGGGGTGATAGAATTGGCTATTGATTGTATTGTGATTGTATTACTTTGGGGTTATACATTATTCTTTAGTAACATTAAGCAACTAGTTGATTCAGAACCACTCTGGAAATTGTCAAAAGTACAAGAGTTGGGAGTAATAATTATGCTTTGGCTTTTAGGAAACCCCAACCCTTAGGTCTGACATTGGCTATAACATTCCCAGGAGCTTCATGCCACTATGAGAAGCGATTTTATTGAGGGCTGATACAACACTAACAAGCTACAGTCACATAAAGGCAGCAGAAATCTTGGGGAGGTGGGTAAGCTTCTCCTTCCAGTAAAGGCTGCTGATGCTGCTAAAGAAATGCTGGGTTTCTTTTTATTTTCTTTTTTCATTTAAGCAACTAACCATCAGCTAAAAAGAAGCAGGACTGGATCCATCTGCCACCGAGGTCAGAAGAAAAGCTCCCATTAAAGCAGGTCCTTGTGGTCTGGCCACACAGTACCAGGAGAGTGATTTCTATTTCTTGTTACAGCTGCAGACCAGCCAAAGAAGCTCTTAAGTGCCTATCAGCAGTAAAAAAGGTTGCTGCCCCTTGGCTGGGGATGCGTTAGCAAAAGGATGATGTTTGAATTTGGAAGGAGTTGGTGACTTCTATCCAGCAGCCTGGTGCATCAGCAGCACTTAAAGGACTGGGAAAAGTTGCACAAATAAACCATCCACAAGCCAAGATCCATCTGAATTTTAGATCTGCTCACTCTAGATGTGCTGCCACGCCTTTGGTGCTCATATGGGGGAAATCACAGCTTCCAAGTTCAAATAAATTTGGACTTTTCAAAGTCAGCATGCCTGACTCTTCCGAAAAATAAGCACTGTGTTCGTATTTATGAACATTTATACTGGAAGTGACTGCAGATTTATTCAGCCAGCAAAGAAAAATGACACTGCTTGATTTATTTGACCATCCAGTAGAAAACAATGTACATATTAATGGCTGTGAATAATTCCTTAAAATTAGCATTCAATCTACAGAGCAGGATACATCATTAAGATGTATCAAATAAACTTAACTAAGGAATAAATTCAAAAGAAATTTGTGATCCTCTGGCAGTTATTACATGAACGGGAGAGAAGACTGCATTAATTGTATAAATTATTCATTTTTAATTATTTGCTTGGCTGCAGTAAGTATTGGTAATAACTTTCTGTCTCAGGGAGGGAAGAATGATGACAAAGAAAATGTGCTTATTTGAACAATGGCAAAGTAAACAAATCTGGGGAACAAATCCAGAAGTCTGTGAGTGAGCAGTAAAAATAAACTACAATTCTTCTACTTCTCACCATGGAACCTGCAGCTTTCAAGGGCTGCCAATACACAGTGGAGACCTCTCCTGGAGCAGGTACTAGACAGAGGGAAGCAGGGATGGTGTTCACTAAGTTCTAGCAGATCATGCTCTTGGCTTCTCCACACCAGGATGGATGGGCAGTGCCTCACCATACATCATTCCAAAGACAGAGCTGCAGGTCTTCTCATGGAATTTGCCCTGGTGTTTGCTTTGGGATCTGGCTGGATGAAATTTTGATGCAAGACAAACTTTTGTCAAAAAATTTCTGTTGCTTTAGCCCTAGAGGCAATTGAGAACACCTTACCTTGACTTCTGACAGCGCCACCTGCCCCATGTCCTCCTTTTCTCACACCACTTGTAGAGTCTGCTGCCAGAAGCTTGTTGGCTCAGTGAGCTGGGACACCTGAAAAGCACATGGTATCAGCAACAGAAGCCAGAGACTGCTGAAAGTCATGGAAAACCCTGGACAAACACAAAGTAATTCTAGTTCTTCCTCCAAAGCATGTGAACAGCAGAGCTTCCAGGGAAAGAAAAATGGTCACCATATTTTTGTACAGCTAATAAAGTGATGAACTTATTGAAAAAGTTAAATCAGTTTGGGTATTCAAGGATTTTGTGTTTGACTCAACAGTCACCATGAGGAGTATGATAAGCTTTTGTAGAGAGGGAAGCATTAATCTTAACCATTCCCAATCTATACACACTGAAAATCACAGATCCCATTAAATGCCATGTGTGATATTGTGGGCAAAGCCTGTGGCACAGAGCTGTTTCCTTCAGTGATGGTGATGATGATGATTTCCTTGCTCTTCATCGGTGTTTTTAGGTGTTCAGCAGGGACTTTTAGGAAAGAAAGACTATTCCTCTCGGCAAGAAGTATGCCCTTGGCAGATCCAGCACTATATTGCCTGTCTAAAACCTCTGACTTCTGCAAAGAACATATGTCCCAGGGCATTAATAATTCTTCCTACTTGCAGCTATCATCTAGTGAGAAATTGCAAACTGGTTCTGCATTTGCCATAACTGCCCTCCTCCACAATGAAGCAGCCAAATGCTGTTGAGTACCTGAGTTTAGGAATCCTCACTAGGACTTTTTCATGAACCTTCATCCTAATAATAAACCTCGGGAGGTTTTTTGATGTTTGCTGCACACTGCAAGCATTGGTACAGTAATTTTCCACCTAGACCCTGCTTCTCAGAGGGATTCAATAGGTCTTTTTAGTATAAAGTAGATGCTTTTGTGAAGTCCAGCTCTAAATTTCTAGGGGAGAAGTTGTCTTTCTGGAAAAAATAGTATTTGCTCTTGAAAAAGCCAGCATTTGTGCCAGGTAAATGCCATTATTTTCTGAGAAATGCTGATTTGCTAGGAATAACATCTACCACGCCTTTTCCCTGAGTTTTGGTGTACAAGCCTGGGGATTGGTGAATGTACTATCTCTGTGGCAGCATGTGTTACAGTCAGTACCCAAAAGAGCAACAGATGAGGTGCTTGGCAAGGGTGGGATGTGATGGGCAGATGTCTCTTCACTGCCAAGCATAAGGACTGAGAAGATGCCACAGATTCCTAGAAAGCTGGATTCACATCTAGATGGCAGCTTCTTCACTTAGTGCCCTGCAGCGTGCAGAAACCCTTGCAGAAGCATTGAGAGCTGCTTGAACAGTCAAAGTATAAATGCAATGTTGTCACAGGATCACGCTCAACTCTGCACGGGTTTCTTGACAGCTGGGTCAAACAACAAACTTCTCTGTTATAAAAACCCCAAAACTTTACCACTTCAGATTTTCCTACTGGGCAGAATCTCACTCTGTGTAACTGAAAATAGCTTCAGCATATGCTCATTTCCAGGAAGTCTCAGCATTTTTACACATCGAATAAGAATTTCAGCCCCAGTTTCCTGGACAACCTGCTGCTTTTGCACCTAGAACATCTCCACAAATTCTTGTTCAAGTCCACAGTTGTCTTTAGCCACTGATTTAGTGCTATTTGTTCCTCATTCTCCTGAGATGGCAAATACTTTGCTAGAATGGGAGCGGATATGAATGACAACAGGAAAATCCTAGGATTCAAACCCTGTTCTTGGGAGCTTTATAATTGGTGTCCCCTAAGTCCCTTACGTGACTTGCTCTGTCTCTGCAGGGTACAACTAAGGGCACGCATGTTTTTTTTCTCCTGCTCTGCAAGTTGTTTACCACACAGACTATTTATATCTTCTGTTATTGGAGCTCGAGCATCTGTAGCTGAGATGTCTCTATACACTGACAAAGGGATGCATACAGCACGCAAGAAATAACCAACCCGTACGCGTCGAGGAATGTTCCTGCTGTTAGCTGGTTTGTTATGATTTCACTTAGCAACAGATAAAGATGATGGAATATGACTTCTCCCAGACATAAAATTGGGTCTCTTCCCAGAGGCTCAGAAATGTCCAAGTTTTTTCCCTCCCCTGTATTTCACACAGCACAGAGCAGGAGCAGGACAGGCAGCCCCTCATGAAAACCTGCTTCTGGGTAAACTTCCTTTACAATGCCATCAAAACCAGCTGACTGGGCTTTCACCTCCATCACTCTAATGCATGGTCCCCTAGTCCAGCTGAAATGGTGTAGGCAATCAAAAGGTTTAATCCTTTTTAACATTATTTGTCTCCAAGTCTTCCACAAGACCTGAAGTACATTGTAGCAGCCATTTCACACAGGCCTGGATCATGATGTCAGTATGTTTCTGAGGGTTAATAACCTTGGAAATATGAGTTTAGCAAGAGGATCTAGGGGTGGGATTAAACACCCCTAGCACATGTCTGTGCTGGTTACTCAAAAATACTCTTCTCCTTTGGGAATCATATCCTTTTCCTGCAAATGTCCTATAAATTACACAGAGTAATTTACAAGTGAACACTGAAAAGCAAAGCAAAAAAAAGGAAG
Source organism: Phoeniculus purpureus (assembly GCA_028565055.1). NCBI lineage: Eukaryota > Metazoa > Chordata > Aves > Bucerotiformes > Phoeniculidae > Phoeniculus > Phoeniculus purpureus. The sequence goes on from JAOXOE010000506.1 coordinate 26,461,723, forward strand.
CATATGAATTCTAAATGAGGTTATTTTTGAGGAGCAGATCCCTGACTTCAGCTTCCTTATCCCCATATTCAGCGTGTGTAACATAGCTAAATGAACACATCAAAGACCAAGCCAGCATGGTTCCTACCAATACGTGAATGATTCTGCTCCCTACTTCTTTCTACCTCAAATGAAGTGATTAAAGTAATAACCATGCAGACACATGGGCACATACTCCCATGATCAGCCTGGGGGAAAAAACTGCGGAGAAAATGCCCAATAAACTCATACTGAGAGAGGCACAGCTCAAGGTATTCAATGTCCTAATGAGAGAAGATTCAGTTGAGTGATTTTTAGGTTAGTGGTTTCTATTATGCTCTGACTCTCATCACAAAAGAAGACATCCATGAGGCAAGTGGTAGAAGAGCAGCTTCCAAATAATCTAAATGCAGCTCATGGTGCTTGAAACACAGTGCGAGGCAGCAGGGGTTTTCACTAGGTGAAGCAAAGCAGCTTCCAGCCAGCTACGTGGCACCCAACTGGCCCAGGAGCTGAAGCACTCCACACTGTGACAAGTGAGGCACTTGCTGTGTGTTCCAGCTGCACTTAAGACAATCGTTTGTGTTGGAAAAGCCCTTTTAAGATGTCTGAATCCGACCAATAACCCAGCACTGCCAGGTCCCCACTAACCCACGTCCCTCACATCACCTCTCCACGGTTTTTCAATCCCTCCAGACACAAGGACTCCACCACTGCCGTGGGCAGCCTGGGCCAGCCCTGGACAACACTTCAGGGGAAGAAATGCTTCCATCAGGCAGTTGTAGAGGTCAAAAACGTCTGTCCTCGTCCTCTTCTTCCTCCGGCTAAACAGGCCCAGCTCTCTCAGCCACTCCTCATAAGACTTGTTGTCCAGGCCCTTCGCTGGCTTCATTGTCCTTCCCTGCAGCTGCTCCAGCACTCAATGTCCTTCCTGAATTGAGGTGCCCAAAACTGAACACAGTACTCCCCTGTGCCTCCTTTTCTCATTAAACCCCCATCAGCTTCCTGAGCGGCTTCACGTCCCCACCACCGCGCCCAGCGCCGACACCAAAGGCCCAGCCCCGATCCCAAAGGCCCAGCCCCGCGCCGGTCCCGCCCCTCCAGGTGCGCGGCGGAGCGGAAGCGGCGGCAGAGCGGCCCCGCGGCCGCCTGGGCGGTGGCTTGGGCTGCGGGTCCGTGCGGGGAGATGGCGGCGGGGGTGGGGCAGGCGCTGCTCCTGGTGGTCCCGCTGCTCGCCCCGCTCCTCGCCACCCTCCTGGCCCCATTCCTGGCCGTCTCGGCACAGCAGATCCATCGGGAAGGTAGGGACGGACCAGACGAGTCGGGACGGGACGGGACGAGAAGGGCCGAACGCAGTGCTTTCTTATCTCCATGTTTATCTCCGTGGTGCTCGTTTTATAATTACTAATTATTAATCATTTAATGCTTACTAAAATGGGAAGCGTAAGCGTCTTGCTGTGTTGGCTGCTCCGACACCGCCTAAACCCAGGATCGGGATAGGCGCCCCGTCCGTCCTTTGAACATCCCAGTTTATTCCTCCTATTTAAAAAAGTCCTTACCAGGCAATGGTTGAACTTGGATTCTGCTGTAAGTAACTTCCCAAAGTGCTTTTTCCTGGACGCCAGAGCACCCCATGAGGAGTAGTAGCTCATGGAATGGTGCACTGTGATGGGCGACCGGGTCACTGGAGGTTTTATACAAAACCAAGCACATTCTATTATTTCCATACATGATATTGTTTACATAGACATGGCTTATGCCTGTATTATTTATGTAGAGGATGTTATTTATAGGGAGTGGTGGGTGAACGGTACACACAGGGCAACAGAGGGGCCCAGCTGGGGTGATGCTGGTTGGTTAATCATTGGACTCTGTGATCTTGAAGGTCTTTTCCAGCCCAAACGATTCTGTGGTTTAATGGGAGGCTGCAGATTTTGAAACTCCTCAATGCAATTCCACGTCTACATATCCTGAGTAATTTTCTTAAATCCTGACTGTGACCCCAAAGGAATCCCAGTTATGAACGCAAAAGACAGCATGTGGGGTTTTCCTTGATTTCCAAAGCTGCTTGGTTGCAACAGAAATGCCCATCTGCAAATCCAAACCGTGTGGTTTATAGATATTAATCCTGTTAAAACCTTAGGTGGGTCAGTGCTACAATGGACAGAACCAGACTTTCAAAAAATGTGTTGTTGAAGTAGCAAATGAAAAACCTCCACATTCTTTTCATACGTAGGTCTAGACCTTCACTGGAAGATGCATCAGTCCATTAATCATACATTCACACATTATTCTTCAAGATATGTTGTCAGAACACTTTGTTCCTTTTATTCTCTCTTAAATCTTCTTGATGCCCCAGATTAAACTTCCTGGGGTTGTTTTTGAGGCACAATGCAGCTCTTTTTGAGATGACGTCTTTGGTATTTGCTTACTGCATCATCTTCTCCAGGTTCTTCCCCTCTCTCTTGTTTAAAACAACCAAGTGAAGACATGGCCTGGATGGTGGTGGTGGGTGCAGGATGTGTCACTGGACAGCTGAGCAAGTCTCCTGTGCTTGTGATTATCATAGCTCTTGTTGGGAAGGTGGTAAAACTAAATTGGATGGAAAGGTGCAGGAAACAGAAGGAAGCCAGCGACTCTAATGAAGAATGTCTAGTCTACCCTTACTGGGCAAACCTTCCCTGCAAACAACATGCCTGTGTGCCCTGGGGCCTCCTTAGCTTAATCCAGGAAAACCAAGGAGAGAGAACGCCCCAACCACTGACCTTGTCCTTGGGCAAAACGTGAAGGTTCTCAGCAAAGCAAAGTTAGTAACAGTGGAGTAGCATAAAATACCAGTAGTAAACCCCATGTTTTGCTGCTGGTCTGTCTTCCTACCTCCTTCAGTCCCTTCCTTTCCAAGTGCATGCTTCTTCTCCAGGACTGATGGTGCTCTGGTGGGATGGCCCCAGATCATGGTGTGCCTGTCTCTAAAGCTTTCTCTTGGCATCCCTGATGGAATTCGTTCTTCTCATGTCTTCCACCTCCAGCCTTTCCCAGCTGGTACAATATTACAGTGTTGTCCTTACTGTTCTGTAGGAACATGTTGGTCAGACATGGCTGGTCATGTTGTCTTCAGAGGAGTTAGTGCATTTTCTTCAGATGCGACTTTATGCATGTGAATTATCAGTTGAATTATCAAGTGAGGTGTTGGTTAATGTATAGGTGGCAGACTGGACAAAGAAGTGTTTATGTGATAGCTGTGCGTAGATGTGGGAGTGTGAAGGAAGGTTCGCATATCTGACCTTTAAAAACGTGTTTTCCAACTAAAAACACATTTCTTTGAAGTGGTACTAATGAAGTTAACCAGACTTTTTTGATGCTGATGAAACATAAACAAATATTTCCTATTTAATAGGAGCCTTCTGTGATAAAATCAGCCAGTGTGTTTGTTTTGTCTTTAAAATGTCACCATTATAATAAGTGAATTTTCAGATGATGCTGTGGTGCTGTATGCTCCACTCTCCAGTTAACTTTCTTGGAAACTAATTTATTCAACTACTGTGTCAGTTTTAACATTTAAAGCTGCTTCTTTGAATGAAATGAAAAAACCCCTAATTATTACCCTCAATTCCAGATTTTCATGATTGTTAGATGTTAGTTTTTAATTTGCTTTTTATAATTGCTGATGGCAAAATATAACCTTCCTCAGCAAGGAAGTGAAGCCCTCCTGCTGTTTTCTGGGTGCTCCCTTGAGGTCTCCCTGTGGTTGCTTTGTGGTCTTAGTCTCCACATAAGAGCTTTAAGAAAGGCTCAGCTGCTGCAAAGTGTATATTTGTTAGTCTGGAGGATAATGGGAAAAACAGGCCATGGACATCAGTTTTTATCTAACTGGGCTCTCTTTGCATAGAGCACCTGGTGACTTTTGGTGGTCTCTTCAGCTGATGGAGCCTGGTCACCATCCCTCACCTTGAAAACTTATCTAATTTGACCAAACAAATTCTTCTTGCTCAACATTGTGCCACCAAGGTGTGAAGGAAGGGACATGGGTTGTGCTGTGCTTGTTGGCTGCTGAATGTTACGTCAGAGCAAAATGGAATAGATGAGCTTTAGAAGTCCCTTCCAATCCAAAACATTCTCTGATTCTGTGAAAACCTTGTGCTTCTGTATTAGCTGGCGACAGAGATGATGGTTTGCCTGTAGCTACAACTGCCTGTACCTGTGCAGTGTAGACTGTGTTGATGAGACTTTCTAGAAGTCCTTCAGGAAGAGCCAGCTGAAGAGTGATGCTGTAACATTTAGTAGATGTGTGTTTCATGTATGTTAGTAAGGTCTAGTCCACTTCTGAGTGCCCAGGCTCCCCATACAGTGGGAAAACAGATTTTATTATTTCTTACCAGTCTCCTATAATGGGGTGGAGGGGGAAGCCTCACTTTTGCTTGTGCCATTGGACAGCTTTTAACAACCATTAACAGCCATAGGCAGCCTGCTTTGGGCTCGGGGAGCGAAGTGAAGGTAGTTGCTCATTGTTAGAGCAAACGGAGAAGTATGATCATGCTGGCATTCTGGAGTTGGCCATATCTGGCTGTGCGAGCAGACCACAGAGAGATCAGCACGTGGAGAGAACAAACTGCAAGGGGCAAAAGGAAAAGGGGCAATCTGAAGTTCCTCAGCAGTGAGTGACAGATTGCTGTTGGCAGTATTTTTGGTATGGGAGGGACCTTAATTGTGAAATCTGCTTTTCCACCTTCATTAAGCAGAGCCAAGAGTGAAGAGCTGCTCAGACATGCTCCATGAGGCTTACAACAAGGTAGGATAAACTACACAAGCAAATGCCCCCTTCATTGCAGGAGTCTCCTGCAGTGATTTACGTGGTTATCATATCATATCATTTCTCGTGCCAGCATGACGTTTTCTCGTCAAGTTGTGCAGACCCCTGTGTTGTGCATTTTGTTTGTGGTGGGCGAGCTAATGTTCAGCTTGCAGACAGCATTCACTGAGCTCCGCATATTGCTTCTACAGAAGCAATACTCTTGTATCTGTGAAATCGTAATACAGAGAAGTGAGCTCAGAGGCAGCGTTCTCCTTCCCATAATTACAGCTAGACTTGCCGAATCCCAAAGTGTTCTTCTTCTGTGAAAAAAGCTTATTCTAAAAATGTTTTTAACACAAGTTGTATGAGCATCTTAATGTCTCTGTGAAGAACTTGGATACAAATTCCTGTATGGGCATTGCCAATGGCACTGGATGATGCTTGGGCAATCAGGTGCTGTAGTTACAGAAGAAAATTGGACTGAAATTGAAGAAAGATTCAATAAGGCAGGTACAAACTGTTTGAGTCATGAAAGCAGGGAGATGCTGCACTTTTATGTATTGTTTGACCTACTGTTGTCAAATTTGAGCCAACTCAAGATGAAGTGGAGCTGAGGGACATGGTTTAATGCTGATTTGGCAGTGTAATTTCCAACCCAGAAAATCCTATGGATGCATCTTGCTGTCATACCCCTTGCTTCCTACCATCTTGCCATTACCCTTGCAGTAGATGACATGGTGGAACAACCTCAGCAGGCTACAAGCTTCTAGGAGAGCCTACCAAGCTGTAGAGGTGGTGGTCAGTACTGTGGTGCTATCCCTGTCCCAAGGCAAGTGGATAAGCCTGTTCTTCAGAGAGGTGTGTTGGGTTGTGTGACTTCAGATTTCCCTCGGGCAGAACAAGGGTTTGGATCCAGGTACTTCATATCCGGAGTGAGCATTGCCACTACTTGTCTTCTGCAGAGGCCGTACTCCTCTGCTGCAGCCAACTCATGAATGGGGTCTGAGTCAGTCCCATCCAGCTGGTTTTTATTGAAAATGGCTGTAGCCCATGATTTAACCAGAATGAGGTTTTGTACCTTATTTTGGAGTAAATTAACATCTGAGTTTTTTTTCTTAGTGACTCTTGTGGGCTTTGGTTTCTTGGCCTGTCTGGGGTGGGTTTATTTGGTCTTTTATTTTAATCCATCCAGTGCAGCCATGTGAAACAGTCCATAAATCCTTATGGATTAATTGCTGCAATAAAGTGCAGCCCTTTAGACAAAGCTGGTTGGACTCTGTTCTACCTCTTGCTTTGTTTAGTGAGGCACTGAACATGGCCCTAAAAACTACTGTCATGTAGCTCCTTCCTTTTATGTACGCACACACGCTGTCTGTGAGTGCCACTGGCTCTGCTTCTCTCCAGCTGTCTTCTACCATCCTCTTGTACAGGAGAAATTTCCTTTGTATATGTATTTAAAAAATACTTGGAGATTAGGATCGGTTTCAAACTCATAGTAGGTAAATTCTGGTTGAACTCTGTGAAGTAATTGGTATTGTTTTACACTCTAGTTATTGACTGTTGGAACAGCAAAGTTAATGAAAGGTTTGGGGCAAATTGTGCTATTGAGGAAGAGCGAACCAAGGCGCATTTCAATGGAGAGAAGCATTGCTCTAGTGATACGTAGTGATGAGGCATCTCTTAGGAAGGAACCTCAAATGAGGGTGAGCAGTAGCCAAATCCAGTGGCAGCAGGGAAGATACAGATTGAGATTTGGGCAGTTGAAGAAACAGCCAAGGCTGTGAAACAGTAGAGTGGAAAAAATGTAAGGTGAGATCAGACATTAACGTCAGCTTGTGAACCAGCTCAGGGCTGCAGACTTCACCGCTGACATCTTCTAGCCCAGCATTCTCCTTTTTGTGTAGACAGAGAGCAGCTCCAGCTTGGAGCTATCCTATGTGTCATCCTAATGTGCAGCATTAGCCAGGCGTGGAAGTCCTTTCTTTGCAGGAAGCCTTGTACAGTTACTGGTAATCCTGGTGAAAAGGCATGTGGTGGGAATTGGAGACAGAGGCACACTAGTGTGAGTCACCAAGAGACTCATTCCTCTATGTCAGTTTTGCAGTAAAGGTCCTTTTCCAGTAATTGTTGTGCTCTGTGTGTGTGTGTCTGCAGTTTAGGATCTTTGGGATCACTGGATGTACCTTCTGCATGGTTTCTGTTTTCCATTTGTCGTGTGAAAATGTGGTTTGATGGTTTGACGTAGCTTAGCAGATCCCTAGCAGCTGGCTGCTCTCCACATTACAGTGCCGTGCTCCTCTTCCTTGGCCAAGGCAATTTACCTGCAGGAGTTTCATCTCAGCAAGCTATTTGTTTAAGCAATATTTTGGCTTGGTGTCTGTGCTAGCAGCTTGCTGAGCCTTACTGGGTGTAGATCTGTCTTGCTGCCTGATAGGATGCTCGTATATTGATCGTTGCAGCACTTCTGAGTTTCGGGCAGGTCCCATTTTGGAAAGCTGAGGCATGGGCCATGCTGGAAAGTGGATTTGGTCTTCTTGTAGGGAGAATCATGGTCATGAAGTATGGAAAAGGGGTGGGAGGGCACTAGGTGTCTCAAGGCTTGGGGAGATGATGCTTTGTTTTGCTCCTTGTAGGAAGGTTTTGCTTATTCAAAAGTATTAAACATTGACAATTGCTGTTTCTGGGTTTCAGCTCAGGGCATGTATTTGTTTCGGTTTAAAGGTAGTCACGTGCTCGAGGTTATGCTTAGACTCAATCCTCATGACTTAAAACAGTCTTGGAGCCATGCACAAGCATTTGGTGCAAAAGTGGTGGCTGTTGGTGGCCTTTGTGTGTTTCTCCATCCTGCTAGGTTGGCCACAGGGCTGTGCTGTCCTAGGGATGGGAGAAGGAACAATCATCATCGTGGTCAAACAAAACTCTGGGCTAGGCTGGAAGTAGATGTTGCACCTCCTCTTCTGGAAACTCCTTCCTTCTGAAGAACAAGGAGGAGCAGCCCTGGGTGCTGGCTTTGCTTTGTCCTTTCCTCCACCCTGCAGATGTTGTCTCACATGCTTGAAAGCTAATTGCACAAAGCAGCTCCTAGCCTGTGTGGCCATCTTTTGGAGTTTTTCTCCTTAGGAAAACCAAGATTGACAACTTCTGTGTAGTTGTTTCTAAGACAGAAGCACTGAATAGTAACAGATGTTGAGACACAGGAATTCAGCATAAGCTTTTGGGTCAGAGGACTGTCCCATCACTTTCAAGCTGTAGGGAAGTTACTCAGTGACCAGGTTCTCACTATAATGGTATTAGGGGGTTGGTAAACTCGTCGTCACATGTATAGACAGAAATTTGGCAAGCCTCTTGCTGCTTGAGGTTTTAATTTAAACCCTTTGATCCTGGAGGCAAATAGCTAAGGCAGTTTCAAGGGCTTGCCAAGTCTTTGACTCCCAAGATTGTATAGAAAAGCTGGAAAGGCTGCAAAAAGGCCCAAGACCAACAAAACTCAAATAAAAACACGATGGGGTATTTTTTGAGTACTGTCTTCTGCACTGCTCCCCCGAGCAGTGAGATTTTCAGTGCCTAGTGTTTGCAGACCAGGAGCTGCAATGTTCCTAGTGGCAGGGAAGGTCAGTAGCCTGTATGCTCAGTCCCCCTTCTGCAAAACACTGCAGTCAGAGCTGGGTTGTGCAAAACCATGAGTCTAGAGCTGTGATTTATTTGATATATGTAAATATTGTTTTTCCCTGGCGATAGTCACAAGTGCTAGTAACATAACACCTCTTTATTTTCCTTTCTTAGCTTCCTTTACGATCTATCTTCGTGCAGTGGACAATATCACGGTTGTGATTAAACAGAGACCTCCTGTTTCACTGAGCTGTCAAATTTGGGTTAAAAACGCCATCAGGCCTGAACTCAAGATAAAACCTGGGGAGAATGTGACTTTTACTTTCACTTGTCGTACTCCAGAGAAGTATTTCACCATGGAAATTCTGAAAAATATTGGTAAGATAAAGTGGTTTCATTTTTTTCCCCCTCAATTGCAATTTTCCTCCAGTTAGACCCAATACCTTTTCTTTCCTGCTGCTGTATTCAGGTTTCCCCTGTAATCTTGGGTGAGAGGAAAACTTTGAACGCTGATAAGTAACCTTGAATTACTGAAAAAATGCAAGTTAAAGAAGTCTCTGTTGTGGCTGGCAGAATTAATGTTCGTTTGGTTGTTTCGGGAACAGTCAAATGACAGCTTGTTGCATCGATTCCTTGCTGCCTTCACTTGTCCCATAGTTTATAAACCCATTAAAGAATCTTTTTTGCCTGTCAGAAGCCTTTGAGCACTGGTAACAATGAATATTACCCACGTTACCTGACAAACAGTTTGGTTGGGTCTGTGAGGGCAAGAGAAATGTTGAAGACATGCTTGTGCTGCCTTATATTTAATCAACATTATTGAAGAAACTGGGAAATGTGGAAGTGTCATGACTAAAGCTCCGTTTGCTTCAGGTGTTGTGCCTGGTGGCTGTATGGCAATCCTCTCCTTAACTGCGTTGACACGTGCTGCTTCCTAGCAAATTCCCAAACTTCACAGGGCCTTCAGGCTACGATAACATCTCTTATTTTTGGGGTGGTGCTCACAGATAGTTCGTTACACATTTTGGAGTTTTACTGATGTGATTCATGCAAATAATAATGATTGGAATATTTAATGATGTATTTGTTAGATGGACTTTTGATATTTCTTCTAAGTTGGACCCTAGACATAGATCTAAAACTAGGTTGGTTGGGACTCTGAGCAACCTGGTCTAGTGAGAGGTGCGTCCACCCGTGGCAGGAAGTTGGAATTAGATGATCTCTGAGGTCTCTTCCAATCTAAACCATTCTATGATTCTGTAATGATATGAGTGAAGTATATTTATTTACAGTGTCCAGCTTGAAATACTAGTAAGTTGGAGTTTTCAGATGAAAGTTTTTAAAGTTCCCTCAGAATCATGCAGTGGAGGTTGTTATTCATCACCTGTGCTAAATCTGGGGCTAAGGTTAATGGTGATGAGTTATTTGCCAGGAATTCTCTGAGTAAGCTGGGATTAAATTGAGTCTCTCAATCCATGAATTCCAGGTCTCCTGATATTGTATTTCTCCATTTTGCTCATTTAACTCTCTACCCTGTTCACCAAATACCTTCTAAATTCTTCAGCAAACAAGGCAGGAATGCTAGAGACAATGGAGCTCTTCTGTTTGTCAGCCTGACTAAAGCAGGTTTAGCCTGTCTGTGGGCAGGAGTCATGTTCAGAGACGGGGTATAGGAGTGTTTTTTAATGCATGTCAGAGAGAAATGCAACCTAAAAACTGTGATAGTAGCAATGAAGGGGAATCCTTGTTTACTTGGATGCTTCCATGGCTGTTCTTTCTGTGCTTTTAGACTGTGTGTCAGGCCCATGTCCCTTTGGAGAGGTTCATCTTTACCCACTGGCGATACCTCGCCTGAACAGGACTTTCATCTGGGACGTGAAGGCGAGTACAAAGGCTGGACTTGAGCTGAAATTTTCTCCCCCGTGGCTAAGACAAATTGAACCAGGAGAGACATGCCCGGATTTTGTTAGCTACAACATCAACAGCTGTATTGATACGGCCACAGTCAACATTGGCACCTTCTGCCGGAATGGCTCGGTATCTCGCGTCAAACTGCTGGGAGGAGTCATTATGTCTCTGCACTTCCCATGGAACTCTCCTCTCACCACCTCAGGCTTCAGCATAGCTAACAGGGCTTCCATAAAACGTGAGTCCCAAGTAGTGTTTCCTCACCAGTAATCACCCAGTGCAGAATGCAGCTGAATTATTTAAACATTTCCTCACAGGTAACAGAGTTTTGGTGCTGCTATCCCTGCCTCCCTTCCACTTCAGCTTTCCTAAAGGATTTTGTAGTTTGGTAGCTGGTGTTCTTCAGGGGTCAGGGTTTCTTAGTTAGATTTATAATTATGAAAACATTTGTGTTGCTGCTTTTGCTGCACATTACTCATCTTCAATCTCTTTAAACTTCTTGGAACTTAAAAGACACTTGCTCTGGGGTTTTGGTGTTTTCAGCTGTGTAAGACTAGACAATCCAATTAAAACAAGCAAAGAGGGTTGTTTTCTGGTCAGAGTGTGTGGTTAGGTTGGTTTGCTTTTTAAATAAAAGTCTTCTTCTCTTGCGGAGACTTAACCCAACCACCTCTCTCAGGAAACAAAGGTGGAAGACAGAGAAACAATGTGTGGAAGACATGTGAGGCTGCTTATATGTTTTGTAACGGTCATTTTACAATACCTGGAGTATTACATAGCAATCAGTGGGTTTCTTTGTGATCTCATGACAAACCGTCTTTGGGAGATGCTCTTGCTCTGCAGTTTATAGCTGAAGTGGATGATCTCACTGTCAAAATACAAATTCTCTGCGGCCAGGGATGCCAGATAAGCCGGTGTGTCTTTGCTAATTGCAACTTGGTTTGTCTATTTTGGTTTCTTTCCCCTTCCCCGTGTTTTAGGGTTATGCATTATTGAGTCGATTTTGAACGGGGAGTCTTCCATCACCCTCATGTCCCCAAACTACCCACTGGGCTTTCCAGAAGATGAACTCATGACATGGCAGTTTGTGGTCCCTTCCAACATGAGAGCAAGTGTGTTTTTCCACAACTACAGTCTCTCCAACTGTGAAAGGAAAGAGGAGAGGGTGGAGTACTACATCCCTGGCTCCCCCAGCAACCCAGAGGTGTTTAAGCTGAGTGACAGCCAGCCTGCTAATATTGCTGGCAGCTTCAACCTGTCCCTGCAGGGCTGTGATCAGGATGCCCAGAACCCAGGCATCCTCCGATTGCTCTTCCAAGTCGTCGTTCAGCCCCCACAGATCGATGAGAGTAAGTACCTGCCTTGCCTGTTGCTTTCACTTGTAGACACCTGTGCTGAGCACCACAAGGAAGAAAAATACTGGAGGTACTTTTTACTTGGGCTCCCTTTGAGTTTTACCACTCTGGGTAGCACTGGCCATCATTAGAGCAAGGCAATCTGATGCAAAAAAGTGCAGTTTGGGATGGAGTATAAAGGTGTATTGTAGGTTTTTCCTGATTCATGTACTGGAAAAAGGCCCTTAACCCTTGGACTATCAGGTCTGGCACGTTGTAGACAAAGCTGAGCACTTAGCAACGTGAAACTTGCTGTCGCAGTAGCTAGTGAGATCTGTAGCATGAATTGGTGAAATGAGAGATGTAGAACTGTCTGTTACTAGTGGTGTCACCCTGATTTTATTTCCTTCCTCTGAGTTTTATTTTGCTTCCTAGAGAAGCCTGAAACATCATCTGGTATGAAGAAGTCCCAGTAGACTCAGAAGTTGTCAGTAAGACACTCTTAATAGCCACCCCTACATAGCTACCCTAAGAAAATTAATTTTTTTAATCTGTTTTCTTGCCCCAGATTCAGACCAGCTTAACACAGTGACTTGCAAAACCTGAACATTTATCTAAAACCAGAAATAAAAGGCCTGGTGAGGTAACGAGCTATGGAGTTGGTGGTTTATCCTCTGCCTTCTTAGCTGTGACCTCAGTTAATGGTAGAGGTTAACAATCAATCACCTCCTCACTGCAGAGGAGCAGGTGGAAGAAAGTCCATGCTCTGGACTACCACTGCAGCAGGAGCTACTTGGAGGCTTTCTAAGTCATTTTAGAGAGAATGAAGTTTGAATGGTCTGTACCTTGGAAGTGATAGATCCAGAAATTGTCTGTAGCATCTCAGCACAGTCACCCTCAGCTCTTTGCCTGGGCTGGATCTTGTCAGGAACAGCAGATCCTCCTGAAGTTACTGGTAACCAAATCGCATTTGCTTACAGCTATTGTGCATTTCATCTTCAAAAACTAGACAGTATGAGCTAATCGCCTTCACCTGCCTTCTCTTCTGGAAAGCAAAGAAGAATTTCAATATAATTTCAATAGACAATAATCACCTAAAAAGTAAAAACCAGACTGTCATTTATTGAATAAAATGCAAGAAATAAACTACTTGGATTTGAAAGCAGTTATTTTTCTAGAGATTGTCCAGGATTTAGTGAGTGATTTTTGTAGTTATATAAGTTCTATCAAAGATTTAAATTCAGCCCTTGGGGCAATGTTGAAACTTGTATTTAAATAAAAAACAAAAAGAACCATCTGCAGTGTGCAAGTTAAACACAGCGCTCATTAAAAATACATTGGTATCTCAGAGCTTCCCAAACATTTGGGTACTCCAAAGCTGTTGATGGTGCTTGTTACTAAACTAATGGAGAACTCGGTTCTTTCCAATCAAAATAATTTGTTGGGGAACAATAAATTATAACCCTTCTCCCTTTAATAGAGCTGTTGTTTAAATTGTTGTGCAAGCATTGCTCTTTACAGAGCGCACATAGGCTCGTGAAGGTAGTTCTCATGAGGGGCTGTGATTTTTCCAGTTAGACTGGAGTAGATGTGGCTTCTGCTAGCCATCCCAGATACCAAACCTGCAGGAAAGACTCAAACCCTCTAAATTAAGACTGACGTGATACTACCCTAGTTCGTACTGCACTGAAGGAAAGAGGCAAATAGCTGCATGCCTCATGGGGTGAGAGAGAGATGGAGGAAATTCTGCTTCACCCCAGTAATGGCTATGGGATGTTTGTTGCAGATGTCACCCACCTGGTCGATCTGAGCAAGGAGTGGAACATGACGGTAACGATACACTTTGAGGGGTGGCCTGGCCATGTCCCACTCATGTCCGAACCGATCTGTCTGATCTGTAAAGATCCTCGCACCTGCGACCGCGTCTTGACTTTAGTGTCTGGTGCTGTCTACAAGATCTCCTTCCTGTGCAAGGACTTGAGCCACCTGAGGATCTCAGCAGAAAAAAGCATAAGTATGACAAAAATGGCAGTATCTTGAGTGAGGGATTTTGAATATGTCTGTGTCGGTTGGTTTATTTGGTGTTCTGTGCCTCCTTTCCCTAAAGGGAAAGCTCTTAAAATACAAATTATACGTGTTTGGGTATTTTCTCATGGTGGGGCTTCTCTGGGTGTGTAACACAAACCTAGCAGTACTCTGGTACACAGGAGAACTTGGTCTTCTCACATATTTCCTCTGCAAAAAAAAATGCAACACTTGGGCTTTGTTTTTGGGATTGCAGGTTGTGTCGATTTCCGATGGTGTCAGAGGAAGATCTATTCCCTTTCGGTGCCCAAGGCTATTACCCAGTTGCCGATTCGACTGCATAAGTTTATTTGGAAGGCCTTGGCTCCTGATATGATGAACATAGAAATTACGTCTCCGTCCCTGAAACTTCAGCAACATGTCCCAGAGCAGAGGTGCAACACAAGTTACAGTTACAGCATCATTAGTGCCACCCCAGCAACGCAGTTGAACGTTGGTGTATTCTGTCCGGGGGGATCCATTGAAAAGATTCAGATGAGGAATAATATTACCATATCCTTAAAAACATTTGGTAAAGGATTCTTCAATGAGTCTAAACATCAGGATCTGAAAATGTCTTTCGTGCCACACATTAAAGGTGAGGTGGCGGTGTGTACTACGTTGTTGTGTGATGTTTGGTCTCTCAATATGCTTAAGAGAAGGGGGATGGGTAAACAGAGACAAGAGCTCACTTCTTCCCAGAGCCATTGCTTGGACTGGTCCTTATCTGAGGAAATGAGATGCCTCCTTTGTTCTTTTTCTTTCTATAGATGAGTGCACTTTCACTGTGAGCCCAGGCCCAACAGCTAAAGTGTACCTGCAGACTCCCAACTGGCCCTATGGTCTACCTCCTTATGTCTCCATCTCCTGGTATGTCATCATTCCCAGCAAGAAAGTTGCCCGCCTCGGCTTCTCCAAGGACCGCATGGGCATTGTTTGTGAGACAGGCCATGGCTACCTCAACATCAAAGAAGAAGCATCAGGGGCACAGGAAATTGTGTGCCGAGAGGACGAGCGTCTGCCTGAACCCCGAAATATGTACCATGACTTCTGGGTCAACATCTCCAACTGCAAACCTGCAGACAGAACTCAGCTGACTCTGCAGTTCTGGGTGACTTCTGCTGACAAGCAGATAGGTGAGTCCTGGAAGGCTGTGGTGGTTTGATTTCTGCCGGGTATTTCTAGAGGTTGAGGACGGGGGTGTGTTTATTTTATGAGACAGCAGATTGCAGGGCTTGAGGAGAGTAAGATAGAATTTTTAATTTTTTAAAATTCAATTTAGCATTTTAAATTGGAGGCACATCCAGAAGGGAAAAGATGATCAAGTGATGTTTTTTCCCATCTCAAGGTCACAGACCTGGTGAACAACTTGGGGTTTGATTATGCAAACATATTCATCCAAGTAATCTTTATTTCATGTTAGCTGTTCGATTAATTTCAGTGTTCACATGAGCCAGAGGCAGCTCTGTTCACATCCCTGGGGCAGGTCTGACCATTCAGCAGAGGGTGCCTTGACTGCTAACAGCAGAATCTATATTCTTGGTGTCCTTCATCTCCCTGAAACATAAGTTATTGTAAAAAAAGATGCGTTTTTAGGGTGAGCTTTGCCCATGTAAACTTGCTTTGTGTTTGCGTTCCCCCTTAATCTGTCAAAGTGTTGGCTGCGCAGGCTAAAGCTGAAGGAATATAAAATTATTTTATAATGTTTTTTTCCTTTTTTTCTTCTTTTTGCACCATGCACTTCTTTTAAACACACAACGTTTTTCTTAGCTCACATGTGGACTTTGCTGATCAGTGTAACAACTCTTGGAAAACCTTCAGTACACACAACTTGTGTTTTCCAGAGGAAAGGGTGGTGTTGAGGGGAAGATGGTGAAATGTGACTGCTTCTTTTGCTGAATCCTTCTCTGCCTTTCTCTCTGCTTTCTTCTCTTCCCTGCCAGAGGCATGTGAGATGCTGCGGGTGAGTTATGCAGTGCATGAGCTGTACTGAGGTGGGGTGGTTGGTTGGGTTCTGTGGCTGTTCTTCACCTCTAGCAGCAGCAGGTTGCAGTTGCTTGGCCTCCAGCATCTTGGGAAGGGTTTGTGTTACCCCACAGTGAGCATGGCTTGGAAACACTGAGAGGATCTTAAGAATGGTCAAACCCAGACAGGTTTTAGGAGACAGCTGTGTGTTTTCTCTCTCTTGTTCAGTGTCCTTATGCCTTGTCTGTTTGCAGACCTAGGAGTGATACTCGCTGTGGTGTCTGGGACTGGAGTTCTTGCAGCTATTGGACTGACTGTGTGCTGTGTTAAGAAGAAGTAAGTGCCCTCTGTTTCCTGTGTTGATGTGTATATCCCTCCAACATGAGGTAGGCAGTGGTGAGGGAAGCAGTGCCACTCCAGGAGTGCTGCTTTACTCTAAATTGATGAAATTTAAGAGTAGATCACTCTCCCTGGAGTCACATTACTACAACCCCCAGAAGCCTGTGCTAAGTCAGACTTTACAAAAATCTTCAACCTTTGTTCTTTCTGCTTTGGGGACAGTCTCTCCAGCAAGTGCAAGCAAGAAAAGTTAGTTCGTTTGACTTCCATGATTCTGACCTCTGAACAATTTCAACTCTGCAACAGGAAGAAGAAAAGCCAGAATCCCATGGTGGGAGTATACAATGCCAACGTGAATACCCAGGTGCCTGGAAAACAAGGTTTGTTCACCAAAGGCAGGAAAAATAATGAATCTCATGTCTATGCAGTAATTGATGATGCTATGGTCTATGGGCACTTGTTGAAGGAATCCAATGGCTCAATCACTCCTGAAGTTGATGTTTACCGGCCTTTTGATGGACCCATTGGTAGCTTGCCACCTTCTCCACCTCCTTTCTCCTTCAGAAAAGACGTTAAACAATCTATTAACACTCAGGAGCCTGCACCTCCAATGGACATAAAACAGGACCCTTACACATTTGCTCATCAGAAGTCAGAGCAATTAGAGGACAATCAAGAGACAAATGAGAGCGGTAATGGAGATACAAGCGTGTCATTGCTGGAAAATAAGGAACAGGATGGTTTAGTGGAGTAATCTGATGTAGTTTGCTGTGGAAGTACAGGTGTAAGGACAGGGGTGTCGAGAAAAACCTGAAGAGGAGTGTTGTTTTTACCTGTGTGTCCATTTTTTTGTGTGTGTGTATGTGTGTGTATTTTTGGTTATTTTTTTTTTTAAATTTCAGGTGTTGATAGCTTTTGGGTTTAGGGCAAATGTCGAGCAAACTCAAAACCAGCCAAGACATTCCAGGACTGCACACACTTCTGGTTGTGAGACAGGTAGCACTGGTACACTCCTGCTTTTTAATAAAAAACACGTGAGGAAGATGAATTCCAAACTGCCAGTGGTGATTTTTGGTGTGGGGAGGGTGGAGCGAAAACAAATGTGTGTGAACACTTGGGCTTCAGCTCTCCCAGTTCACAAGAAGTTACGGGTTTTCTCTAATTCGCAGCTGGTGGTGTTACACTTGGACAACACCTTGTGTGCCTACACCAAAGACTGTATTTTCTTTGCTTTTTTAAAAAAAAGTTTCAAAAGCCTAAACCAACATGTGCTCCTGTTCAGATGCCTGTAGCAGTCACTTTTTACTAGTATCTTATAATTTTGTCTCAAGTAAGAGGGAGAATCCAATGAAGACTTGACAATGTGGTCACCCAGATGCTTATTGGACACTTGGTTGTTTAATAAGAATGTAAAAATGGGGTGAAGGGATCGTTTCCAACAGGTGCTGAAATGCAGCATCAGAGTTGAGAATTTCTCTCCTGATGACTCTTTCTTGCACATGTTGACACACAGAGGTGCCATGAAACTTCTAGACAGTGCTGAGTATAGTAATGTTAAATATATAATAATGTCAGACAAAGTCAATAATGCCTAAGAACTGTTTACACTGTAAAACGTGGCTTTCTGCCTGTGTTAAATCTGCTGATGTTGAAAATTGACCATTTACACGGTCAAACATTTGTATTTACTGGTGTATTTACCACAGTACTGCTTGGATCACTGTAAGATTCCGAGTGATGTCATGTCTGACCCAGCTTTCTGTCACACATAATGAAACTCAAAGTGCCTTTTAGCTGTTTCAGGTATTTCCCTGCTTACGTTTATCACTCTTAATACAGAAATGGGTTTTTCTACATCTCTGGCTCAAGGGTATTTCAAACCGTCCTGGATCATTTGAGAAGTTAAAACAATTTCTGCAGTGCTGATACCTGATTTTTCTCGGATAAATGAATTGCCACAGTATATTTTTATCAGAAAAGGGATGAGAGGAATTCCTCCAGCTCAGTTTCTGCAGTTGCCAAGATGTTTGTGGGTTTTTTTACCTTACGTTAATTCTAACCAGCAGGAGAAAATGTAATGGGGGCTTTTGTTCCCAACTTCTTCATCTTTGAAGGAAGACTGTGTTGCTTGTTGACTCATGGTTTTACTTGGTCTGTTTTAACTCAGCTTTTGGAATGGCAATACGAACCTCAGTTTACAATTTTTGCCAGTCTTAAGGTTGACTTTCATTGTGCTTGTTTTGTTACTGTTAGAATTCAGGCACAAAGCCCAGTTCACTGTTGAAGTTATTAATTTTAAAAAAACAAACCACAAATAAAATAGAACTATGCTACCAACTGGAGTAACTAGTGTATGTCTTCCTTGCTTGAGCGTAGACTCCAACAACGGCAACAACTGCTGAAAGACGGACTTTTGCCAACACCCTCCTTCTTTTTCCTACTGCTCTATTGTCAGAAGTCTCCAGAAACCACTTGTTTTTGGTGAATATTCTCTGGGATTTACACCCAGAAGCCAGGACTGGAGTGAAATTGTTTTAACCTTGGTCTACAACATGTTTCTTACTCCAGCCGCACCTGAATCTGCTTGGATGACACCAAACCATCACCTGGGTGAAGTCTGCCACAGCGATGTCCCAGCTTGTGCTGCCACTAAGCTGCTCTGGCACTGAATGAAGTGGTGGTACTTGATGGAGCTGTTGGCATTTCAAATGGCTGGAGAAGTACTTGGGGAAACATGAATATATGTAGGAAATTCTCAAATTATTGTGGAAACTATTGCTTCTCTTGACATGATGAACCTCTCCTATGAGTAATCCCTACGTAGATGGAATTGTGTCCAGTGATACACCAGGTCCACAAATAGAGCAACGAATCATGGTGCTACCAGGACCCTCTTTCCAAGAAATGCTTTACAGAAGTGGTAACTGCTTCATGAACATCTACCACAGTAAAAATGGCTCCAGCAAGTCACTTTTTTTTACGTGATGCAATGGTGATGACTTGGGTTTTCTGTCACTGAGGAGTAGAACAGAGGAGCCGTTCCCCTTCCTGCTGTCTCAAAGTATGAACACATGATGAGAATGATGGATCTGTTTCCTCTCAAAGGCCCCATTTTAACTTGAGTCATCAAGGGTAAGTGATCTCTGCCTATTCCATCTGCCTGGAAAGGCTTGAATTGAACTGAGAATGGAGTTCCAGACCAACTGTGGCTTAACCCTCCTCGTAGGTGGGATGTTAAAAACATGGAAGAATTCTCAGGAATTACTTTGTTTTCAAACTTTCCATGTTTTGTATATAAGGTGTCTTGGTTTTTCCCCCAGTACCATGCTTTCAGGATCTCTTCTCTCTCTCCAGCGCTACACAATTCCTCGCTGTGTTTACAGCCCCTTCTGGGACTTCATTTAGTGGCTCAGTGTTGCTGCAGCTCTGCTTGTTTTGAAGGAGGTGTGAGGCAGTCTGGGAAGTGCTGGCCCAATGCTGGGACCTGAGGTGTCACCAGCACAGCTACCACTGCCAAATGGGGGAGACAGAAGGACCTTTCCTCTGGATTTACTCCTATTTCAGAACAAAACTCCCCATCAGAAAAGAGAGGGGAGGCAGAAAGTCTTAATTCCTGTAACAGGATTCCCTGCCTGTATCCCACATATGACTGGGGTGATAACAAAGAAGATGCTATAAATTGTAAAAGCTTTTTGCTTTTCCTCCCTCTGACTTCTCTGAACCTCTGGCAGATGCCTGGAGCTGCTCTAAAGAGAAACACAAGGCAAAGACGACATGTCAATTCCATGGACCAACTCTGTGCCTTCAGCAAGCTCAATATGTAATTTTATTTCATATTTCAACCAACAGCGGAGACTCTGAGAATAGTGACAGCCTTGGAACTGTGTGCTGTGTTTGTGCGTGTGCGCTTTCAATCCCTCCAGCTTGGCTCTCACTCCATGTCTTGGGAGATCTACCATCAGCAGCAAATTTAAATGTATTTAAATTAGTTTTGGTTCTGCTTTAACCCTTTTCTCTGAAACAATTTACTGAGGGCAGCCCTCCAGCTTGGGTCTGACCGTATTGACACGAAGAGCACTCGGCAGATTTACGTCTGCCACGGATTGTGCCTGGACTGGACTATTTCAGCTGAGTTTCCATCGCTTAGAACAGGTCAGATGATTCCTAAAGATGCTGAAGTGTGTTGTCCTGGGATTTGCTTTCAATACACTGTTGGTTCCTTACATGAAAGTGTATTCCCAAACAGGATTAAGTGTTTGTTAGTCCCTCTGCTCATCAAGAAGGGACCTTGATCTCCAGGAGCCTTACTCAGGGCACTGTGAGGAATTGAGATCCCAGGGATGGCTGCCAGAGCTTACAGGGAAGCTAAACAGGAGGAGAAAGCCAGAACCAGCTCTGCTGGTGTCACAACAGCCAACAAGATGGGAAGGAACACGGCAAAGTGATAGCCATGGGCAGCCAAGGCAGTTCTCTGACAAAACAACTGTGCCATCCTAATGAACTTCCTGTGTACAAAAATAAATCTATGAATTGTGCCTTGGGAAGAACAGTGCAGCTGCTAATAGGGCTGGATGCGGCCAAACAAAATGCTCTAACACTGGCTAACCTGACAGGGAGCTGTGATGACTTTGCAGTGAGTGATTCATCTTGAATGTGTGCATGCACACACACACCTATAGCTCTATGATCCTACTGCCGAGGGTGATGGGCAGGGAGATCCCCCACCGCTACACAATCATGAACTGGCAGATGTAGGGCAGCTGATCCCTGCACTTCTTGTCAAACCACTTGCCAATGGCAGCCCCTGACAATGCTGCGCAGTTTTCCAGCTTGCCACCGTCAGGCTGGGTGGTGATTTCAGTCTCCCAGTTTTTGTAGCGGATGGGGCCACCTGTCATGTCGACCCACTTGCCCTCTGCTGCCATGTCGTTGAGGCCCAGCCAGATCTCCACCTCGGAGCCGATGCTCTTGCGCATGTAGTCGTACAGAGCGTCATTTTCTTCCCCGTTCTGCGGGGTGCTCAGGGTGCCGCCCTGTGAGATACAGTTTTCACTCGCTTCATGGTACGTCTTGATCTCCGAAAATGCAAGAAAGCATTTTTGATGAATTTTGGTGCCTTTCAGGCAAACTGAGCCGTTACCACACAAACAACAGAAAGACAGAGAAGGGAACTGGTTTTAAAAATTGCACCAAGGAAGAGGCAACAGCAGCAAAAACAGTGGCCAAGCTACAAACTTAATTTCACAGACTCATAGAATCATTGAGGTTGGGAAAGACCTTGCAAATCATCAAGTCCAACTATTAACCCAAACGTCCCAAGGCCACCACTAAGCCATGTCGCTAAGCTCCTGATCTACATGACTTTTAAATATGTCCAGGGATGGTTTAAGACACTTAGACCATCAAACAGCACAGGAGCCCTCCTACACCAGAGAGACCTGCCCTCCCTGCTGAGAAAAACAGACCTTGGGGGGCACCGCATGGTGCTCCAGCCCCTTCCCCTGACTTTGCTCCTTCCCAGCTTCTGCTGTGCTTTTGCAGATGTTTGAGTTTTTTTTCCAAGACAAAGCTGGTTGTGGGTGCTGCCAATGTGACTAGAAAGAAAAAAAATCTGTTCTTTCTTAGTTATACAAGCGTGAGAGTCATGTGTTTTCTAACAGGCTTTGATTAGAAGCATCGTGCTGGTGTATCTCAAGGTCTTCAAGTGAAACTTGCTTCTGATTTTACTGTTATGAGTAGCAATTTATTTTTTAAGCTCTAAGCTCGGGAGTGCAGCGTTCTCCAGCCAGCCAGTAACTAATGACAGCCACGCAGCAATATCCAAAGCAATGAATGTGAGCTTGGATCTAAAGCCTTGATTTTGCTTCTGTTCTTTTTCTTTTAAAGAGAAAATTACCCTTAACTTGCATTTATGATTTTCATGTAATTTCTATTTCATGTTCTGCAAATCCCTCTCGATGTTGGTGGAGTTTGCACAGAACAACTGTGGAGTATGGCTGGAAGATAGACAGTTGAGGACTATCCTCTGTATGTGTTCAGTGGTGGGGCTGAACTCCAGCAAGGTTCAAGATCACCATTTCACCAGGGTTTAGACAAGAGCAAACTACATTTGACTAAAGCACAGGCTTATCTGTAACCCATTCCTCTAATTCATAAAGGAAAACAAACCTCTGGCTTAGTGTCATGGAAATATCCAGAGGAAGCTCTAGTGTGTAACAAGGAGCGTCCAGACACCACACAACTTTTGTCATTAACTGCCTGAGAAACACCAGCTGCCTTAAGGAACTGCAATGAGATCACATTTTGCTTTGATTCCCTCAAACCTCTCAGACTCCCTGTTAAAGCAAAAGCCATGCCTTCTTCGGCAAGTTCTTCACCTGTCTGGAGCGCTTGTTTTTCCTTTAGTAGAGCAACCTCCTGAGAGATGTTGTCAATCATGGCCTTCAGGTCTTCAATCATTTTGAGGCTCACGGCTTCTGTTGTAGAAACAAAGAGAGGAGCATAAACCTTAGCTGCATCCCCAGGGGAGGTAGCCAAAGCTGTTCCTATCACCCAAACTCCCCATGTCTCTGCCCTCAGAGATGGGCAAACAAAAGGGATCTACAAAGGCAACACCTGTCCTCTTATGCATCCATCAGAGCCCAAATTGGGCTTTTTGGGTTTAACATGTAGAAGCAAAAGGACAATTATGCCTTAGAGGTGGTGGGAGATTGGACACTTGTACTGATTGTGCTCTTTCTGCTACTATCTGGTGCTTCTCTTTTGGTGCAATGGGACAATTTGCTTCTGAACATGTTAGGACAGGCTTCAAGAAGATGGGGATCCAATGCGTGTGGGGAAGGAGCTTGGACACAAACCAAACCCACCAGCCCAAGAGTGCATTAGTATGAGAAGACAGACCCATCACGAGAAGGTCATTAAGTTGCTTCACTCATTGCTCAATTAACACCAAGGCACTAGTTCTAATTTTGCTGCCTTTGATGAAAATGCTTTGTGGGAAGTAGATAATTAATGCTGGGTTTTTTATTGTGCAAGCCTGGCACAGCAGAACAAACATCACTCAGGTTTAAGCAACATCAAATAAGCAGCGTTTTTCCCATATGAAGTTTGGATCAATCCCTATCCATTGATCTGTGCATCTAGACTCCAGTTTCCATCTCCAATTACCTTAAAAATACACGTGAGAGTTATACAAAGATACACTGTGAAGAAGCCACTCGGCAATTGGGAGAGGGGTTAAAAAACCCCCAAGAGCTGGCAAAGTGCTGCCTCAGCATTTCTAAATGCTGTGGTTCAGCTTTCTCATGTTGAGACAGCACCAGTTTTGTACTGAAGAGGATCCAAATGTAAGCAATAATTACAAAAAGAAAAAACACAAAAAACTATATAAAGTAAAGAAATAGAAGTAGCTTGGCTTGAAGTGTAATTTGCTTTTCTAACATTTGTGGTTTGGCTGCACAGATCAAAAAATAAATAAATCCAGCCAGTCACCACAATCCTCCAGTGGCTTCACCCTTCCCATAGAAGGGCACGGCGTGAACGACGATGGGAGTGCTGATATGGGGCTCAGCAGGAGATTGCCTCTAAAGGGATTTTTAGCCCTTCCCTCCCTCTTTCCCTCCTTCTCCTTAGTGAAAAACAGAAAAATGTTAACTGAGAAACACTGCAAGCTCACAGTAAAGTCAGGGCAGCCAACTCGCCACAGGGCTGGAAGCAGCTAGCCCAAAACTGCCACGTTGTTGGGTTGGGTTTTTTTTTTCATTTTCATCAGTGAAACCTCAATCTCTCCTTCGAAAAGAGAATCCTAAGCACACAGTAAAAATCACCCCCAGACGGTTTGATTCTCAGGAACCTCCTCCCAGTTCTTTTTGGCAGTCCAATTTTCCTAGCCCTAACCTCCTGAAATTGATGTGTGTTGTGTCAAGGCGAGAGTAGCAAAAAAAGGATAAGAAAAGGGGAAAACAACATCTAGAGTAAAGAATATCCTGTATTTTTGTGCTTTGCTTTGTGCTCTGCCTGAGTAGTCAGAGCTTGTGGGCGGCTTGACCTACACCCAGGGCAAGTGGTTTAAAACGAGGATCCATGTTGATATTTAATGGATTATACACAATCTGCCTACTCAAGTCTCCAAATCGACAACAGCAGTCTGCCAATTATTTGCCTCTGAAAAATGAAATGAGGAGGGGTAAAGTAGCCCATGAAATGCAGATTTTAGTAGAGAAAGTTTGGGGCAAATCTTGGACAGAGAACATGGAAAACACATTGCCCTCTGCCATTCACACCAAGCCAAATCAAATTTATTGAGGGTAGGAGCCCACCAAACCCATTTAAGCATCCCCATTCTTTTATGGAAGAGCCATACAGTCATTGCAACAGGGAGGGGGTAAAAGACACTGACTAGGGTTTTTTAGGTCCTTTTTAAAGGTTTCATTAAAGCAACATTAAATGGCCAAATGACCAGGCTAATCACATCCCCCCCAAGAGTTCCTCGCAGGAGAGATGCTACTGCTCCTTACCTTTCTTGGAAGCCACCGGTTTTGGCCGGGCTTTGCCATTTTGCTGGCCAGAGACCTGGGTGAGGGAGAGGAGGCAGAGGAGGAGGCAGGCTACTCGCAGAGCCATGCCGCTGCTGTCTGGTGCCGAGCAGTTCAGGCAGCTGCTGGAACACCGACTTGGATCTGAAATGGCTGAAATGTCCCAGAAAACTGCCTGCTGAGCCCCGGCCAGAAGCAGCCTCCTGGCCCCAGGGGGTGCTCTGGCAACTCCGGCCAAGGCTGAAAACATCCCAGAGGGTTTGTGTTTCTTAGCAAGCTGTTTGTTTTTGATTAAAAAAAGAGGAAAGAAGGGAATGAATGTACTGAAAGTCAGCTAAGCTAAACATAAGGAAAGGCTGCTAGTGTAGCTGGTGTGATTTCCTGTGGCTTCCAGCAAAATGCCACCAGTCTCACCCCACCTGAAGCACTGCTTCCAGCTCTGGGCTCCTCAGCACAACAGAGACACACACTTGTTGAAGTGGGACCAGAGGAGGCCCCAGCAATGCTGCTCTGAGGGTGGAACCCCTCTGCTGTGAGACCAGGCTGGGAGTGTTGTGGGGGTTCAGCTGGAGAAGAGAAGCTCCAGGGAGACCTTAGCGTGGCCTTTCAATACTGTAAGAAAGATAGGGACAGACTTTTTAGCAGGGATTTTTGTGACAGGACAAGCAGTGATGGGTTAAACTAAAAGAGGAAGATTCAGCCTGGATACAAGGAAGACACTGTTGACACTGAGGGTGGTGAGACCCTGGCCCACATTGCCCAGAGAGGTGGGAGAAGCCTCATCCCTGGAACCATCCCAGGTCAGCTTAGACCTTGTGGCACTGAGAACAAAGTGCTCCAGATATCAGCCATCAACCCTAAATCCTTTCTGAAAAAAAAAAAGGTGAGATGCCACCCAGCAGCACAGTGTGAACTACATAGGAACATAAAAGGTCTGAAATAAACGTAGCTGTGTCTGGAAAATGAACTGCTGTTGATTTAGTTTGGCCGCCAGGATGTTCTTCAGCCTGAATAAGAACATTTTTCTTAATAAGGAAAACACTGCCCTTACATCCTACCTGAACAGAGCTCAGGTTTTATTTTCACTCCCCTTTACCACACATAACCAAACTCCACTCAACTTTAAGCCAGAGAATATCTATTTGGAAGTTTTACTGTTCTCCAGCCCAGACTACTCTGAAATGGGATGAAGCCCAAGAGATGCCAGACACCTCCATGCATACACATTCCCATTTGTTGACATTGGAGAAGCATTTACACATCCAAAGTAATTTTGGTAACTCAGCACCTCCCAGTTTTCCTTGGACACACAAACTGGGAGGCTCGTTGGGCACACTGAATCCAGTGCAGAGAAAGATAAAAGAATAACAAAAAAAAACGAGAAAGCTAATTCATGAAACAGTTAATGAGAAGCAGAAACATCCTGTAATTATGCCAAGCAACCACATAATTTTGTACATCTGTACAAGAATGGATTGTCATTCCCAGGAAAAGCATTTTACTCCCTTGTTTCAAGCCCAGACTCCTGGTCAGACAGAGAGTAGTCCCTCTTAGCTAGTCCTCATAGCAGTGACTTGGTCCCCAACCACTCAAGGGAACGGGCAGTGGGCTCAGAGGCTGTTTTGATTCGGCTCCTAGGAAATGAGCAGGTATTGCCAAGCCAAGAAGTGAGGCAACGCTGCCGCACAATGGCTGGAAAGTGGAAGGGTGGACTACAGCACAGTGTTCACACGGTTTTTATCAAGATCAGTAGTTACCAGACCTGGCTTTTACCTCTGCTATCTCAACCAAACCAACTCTGCAGGGTCTTAGCAGCACCACAGGGATCTCAAAGAATTGGAGAGAAACAGTGGTGGGGAGTAAAAATCACACTGCGAGGAAGCAGGGCCAGAAGGAGAAAACCTCTGGTATCAGTGACTTGCCGCCGAGCCTCATGCTGGCATCATTCCTGATTTCTACTGGCATAAACAACATTTGACCAGGTTAAAATGGAGAGACAAATGTATGGATCATTGTTTTTGAGACCAACCAAGAAGAAATGCGATAATAGCTCAGGAAAGGGTGGTTTTTCTAAGGACAATGATGGGGAAAACCAAGGAGGCAGCACTTTGCCAAGACGTTGTCCTCAGCACCAAGTTTAGGAAGCTGGCTCAGAGCCCAAGGAAGGAGCCTTCCAACCCATCCCATCCCACAGCAAGCACAGCTCACACTCCTACCCCATGTTCACCAAGGGTCACAGGACAGAAGAATCTATGCTCAAAAAGATGCTTGGGCCTTAAACCAGATCCAAATGTGGAGAACTCAAGTTCCACTGCTATCAGCTACTCAAGATCCTACCATTTCCAAAAGGAGCTGCATCAAAAGACTTGTCCCACCTTGTGCTTGGACATGCAGATCCTGTTGGCACGAGGCAAATCTGCCCATCATCCATGTCCCAAAGTCCAACCAAGAAAAAGGGACTCTGTAGTCAAGGGTCCAAATCATCAGAACTCTGGAGAAATTCTTAATTGTGTAGGTTTGCTGAGGAGGCTGCATGAAACTGCCAGGCCCAGGTCCAGCTCAAGTCACCACTGGAATGGAAGTCAGTCATTTACAACTTGCAAGCCAGCACCTGGCCTGGCTGTATGTTGTTCTCACCCTGGAGCAACTGGCTGTGGACGCTCAACTAGGGATTGTCAGAACATTTCAACATCAGCCTTATTAATTCCTTCATTCTTTTACTTTAGAGAAAACTTCGTGTGACCAAACACACTCCTGAAAAGCTTCATTTGATACTCATCAGATGGAGTAACCAAGATCTTGTCAGCCCAGACAAGGGAGATCAAATCTGAACTACAGGTAGTGTGACACAAATATTGCTGATTTTCTTGATCTAGGTAATCCTGCTCTGGCAGAGGGATTGGACTAGATGACCTTTCGAGGTCCCTTCCAATCCCTGATGTTCTGTGATTCTGTGACCTCACCTTGATCCTGAGAACAGGACAGCAACAGACACATTCAGAGCTCATAAGATAACCACAGCCTTGTTAAAATGTGTTCTAGTCAGTGAAAGTGAGGTTGAAACCATCGCTGGTTGAGGTTGAAACCATCATTAACAGCAACGTGGTGTTCTGTAGGAACAGCAAATGGCCTTTGTTAGGGGACAACCAGAAATGCAACTGGTCTGAGGGAAAACTGCAACCCCAGCTGGGAAACTACGTTGGCTGTAGGGATTCCTGGGCTTGATAACCCTGCTGTGCACCACCCTGAATGATCTGGAGGAACACAGGCAGCAGAGCAGCCAGCTCCACTAGCGCTCTCCTGATTCAAGGGACAAACAGACCTTTAAACTGGGATACAAAGGGAAGGAAAACCAAATTAAACAAAGGTAAATCGCAGTTGGGTGTTCTGGAAGAAACAAGCAGAAGTGCAGCAGAGCTGCAGGATTCCTCAGCCCTAGCACACAGTTTTCAGCCACATGACGCTCCCAGCAGAAGCAATTAATTTCTGGGACAGAGCTACCGCACTCCACAGATGTTTCCTCTTAAGTCCTACTGGACTGGAGTCAATGAAAACGTGGCAATATCTGCACAGCAATACATGGAACTTTCCACCAGCCCAGATGGGAGCAGGAGCAGCCTCAGTTGAAGCCTCTGTTAAAGATCTAACTGCTCTTCTTGTTCAGGATGGACGGGAGGGGGTTAAAGAAAGCAAGAAAAACAGTGGGCAGCATGGCTGTGAGCATGCCTGAGAACCAGAGTCTCCAGCATTTCTTGGCTGAAGTTGTATCTCATGGGAGAACTGCAGGCCCTTCACCCCATCAGATCATTGTTTATCCATCTGGGATACAAGCTGGTAGCAGCAAAGCTCATGGGGCAGTCAGGACCAACTAGAAGCTGTGTGACGAGACTTTGGCCAGGCTCGTTATTTCTTCTCAGGGTAGAAGCAGCCCTGGTCTGAACTGGTCTCTCCCCCCCACTACTCTTCCCTTCCAACAGAAGGTAACTCCTTTGGCATCCCATCACAAACCAGTAAGGCTATCTAGAGAATGGCTGTAGTTTAACACTTGCAATCCTTGATTAAATTAACCATCTTCTGGAACCGGTCACTCTCAGCAATGTGAATAAGCTCTAGGAAAAAGGCTGAGGAGATCTGGGGACCTCAAGTACACAACACATTTTGATGTGATGGTGATAATTACTTTGAGCCATGATTCTTGTTTATTGTAGCACTTTTCGCCATAATGTTTGTTCAAAATGATCCTTCAAACAACTTCAGCTGAAAACCAGTTTTCTCCTTTGATGTCTTACAAATTAATCCCATTTCCCTTTGTCTATAAGCATGCTCCTTCTCCTTAACCATCAAGAGACATTTGGGTTGGATTACTGTTGGCCAAAGGGAAACGGTAGAGCTCTAGTGAGCAGAAAGATCTTGGTTTCCTTTATTCAAAGGAAAATATGATGTAAAGGAAAACTCCCACCAAATGCCATTCACTTTTCAAGAGACCTAAAGCCTGGCTTGTGCTGTACTGAGGAAAAGGACAACCCCATGTCCAGAACACAGCTGCTGGTTTGCAGAAGTGAAACACGAGCAAACAGAGGGAAGTGGAACTCACCAGAGAAACCAGATTCATAACCTCCCAGGCAACTGCTGCTGGTGGCTTCCTACATGTTACCACATGGAAAATCTCTCATTTAACTGCAGCTTTCTTTACTCTTAGCAAGATTTTCAGTTTCTCAGTCAGAAGGATAAAGGTACCAGAATAAAAAAACCATCCTTTTTCTATAAACACAACCCATTATAAACAATTTGGAATGTTTAATGAAAAGTCATCCTAGAAATCCAACTTTCTGCCGTGAGGTCCCCAAGCTCTCTTCTTCATCCAGAGTCTTCTGCAGGGCTATGTGCAGAGCCTTGCCTACTTTTTTTCCCGTCTGCAAGGCAAAGAAAGCAAAACAAATCCAAGACATACACTTACTAAGAGGAAGACAACTCATGCAGAACACTTCCTTTTGGAAGTTTTTGTTATACCAGCTAGTATAATAAAAACATGCTTTTAATTAAGAAAAAGAATATTGGCGGAAGCGTCGTTCTAATTTGATTTGCATCTCCAAATCAGTCCACAGGCAGATCCTTCACTACAATACATAGATCTGTACTGTCCAAGGAGTTAATGGGATGTTATGGATTGGCTCATAAACTCAGTTAAAAGTGCCTTGTGCTGGCAGCTTCCCAAAGCTTTCCCATGAAGCTGCTTTCCTAAGGGATGTGTCCTTAGAACATCTGGTCTCTATCGGGCAGGGTAAGCAGGACACCTTTGACCTGCAGTCAAATCACAAGCCAATGGAGGCATCAAACAAGGCTTATGCAGCTCCTCCTCCAGACATTTCCCAGGCCTTTTTGGTTTTCTTGGTACTCTAATAAGGCTGCTGAGTTCAAGGCAAGGCCATGGAGATAGTCTCTGACCTCCTAGAAACCATCTTTGTTTTTGTCCCTGTTTGGGACTCAATGAAGAGCAAAACTGGTAATCAAGAGAGATGTTTCAATCAAAGCTCTGTGCATAGAGGCTTTTCACTCTACCATGAACCTGTATCTGACTTAAGCATCCATCTCACCATAACACCTGCAACTTCAAGTTTTCTAGCTAGAATTAGAACTGAAATCCATCACGGAAGGCACATAAGATGTCCACAGGAAGTTCTTCAAGATGTCAGATTAAGATCCCTCTACCCAGAGATAAGGAGCTAAGTAATACCTCTGAATGCAAATAGTTGGTACCACGATGATTAGTACCCTGGATTGACAAGATCAAACAGGAAACTGCCAGAATATACCGAGCATGTCATTTCTGCCCAATACCAACTGTTTTCAAACTCTCATTTCTGCATTCCACATTAGGACCATGCTGAAATTCCTTCTACGTCTCTAGGAAACAGATCCATTTTGAAAGTATTTCATATCCCTTCTGACTCCAAATGTAAGATGCTTTTCTGTCCCATGCTTGAGGCCAAACCCAGGCATAAGAATTTATACTGGAGGATGGATTTAAGAAAAGCCTGAAGGAAGGTTTATAATTGAATTTTTCTGTGGATTTTCAGAGATCCAGTAAAGGAGCAAAGAAAAACAGCAGTAAAATGAGAACAGTAAGTTTATCACACAACAAATGCGTTGTGCTGGAAAGGAACACCATGCATTGGCAATTCAAAGTATCAGCTCTATTTCTGTGGGAACTTAAACATGCTGAAAAGTTTTGTTCTTTTAAGTCTTTAAGGGAAACAATAAGAGAGGGAGTTCTTTAAAGGACTCTTGAAGATTATCAGCTTAAGTTTTACAGTCTTAGAGCGTGAAGTTTCTCACTGAAAACAATGTGAGTCTCACACATTTCTGTAAGTTTCAGATAACATCTATTTCTATCACATTCATTTCAAAGCACCCATGACAGTCAGAAAGTCCCTCATGCACTTCATAAACACAGAGAGATCTCTGGTCTTAAAGCCATCTTTTCACACAGTTCCAGATCATCCAGCATCATTCGAAGAAAGCAACTGCTTCAAAGTCCTTACCTCCATCATTTCAAAAATACTTTCAGGGTCCAAGCTGCCTTTCCCCACTTTCTTCATAGAAGTGAGGGCACCTTTACTGGTGACAGAAATAAGGAGGCTGGCCAGAGAACAGGCTTCTTCCTCAAGGGTGGCATCCACCACATGTCTGTGTCCAATCTAAAAGGCAGTAACAAAAGGACAGTTTGGGATTGTCTAAGTGCTTTGTTACAGAGTTAAACTGTGAGTTTACTCTGTTCATCACCTACACCCTCTCACCCTCTTACCATGGGGCCTTTGGTGGTGGCTGGATATTGAATTAACAGCACAGTATTCAAACAGCCTCTGACCCCGAATTGTGTGCATGTATGGAAAAAGGTGAGATAATCCTCTCTACTTGGCCAAGATCCCACTTCAGTGACACCCTTCTACTATTTCTGCAAATTCATTAATAGAAATGTCAGAGAACTTTGGGGTAAATGAGCAAATCACTAACTCTTGCCATGGGAAATGATCATCCAGCAGAGTTTCCAGGTTAGCTGTGTGCTGTACTGAGGAAAAGGAAAACAAAATCCTGTGTGAAAGGAAAGGTCAGGAATTTGTGGGGCTTACTTTGCTCAGTGTGACGATGCAGGGTACCTCACCCACATTGAGTCGAATACAATCGTAAGGGTCGTCAGACAGCTCAATGTCCTTACAGCCCTCTTCATCCTCCAAAACACGCACTTTGGGTATTCTGTGGAAACAAAATGTGCAAAATCACTGCCAGAAGAGAAAACAAATGCAGTTGTCACACCATCACGATCTCTTGGTGGGATTTAAACAATGTGTGGACCTGATGCTGAGGGACACAGGTTAGTGGTGACATGGTAGTGCTGTGTCAAAGGTTGGACTTGATGATCTTAAGGTCTCTTTCAGCCAAAGACATTCTGCGAGTCTTTGGGGGTCCTAATCTTACAGACAAGAGTAACACCGTCAGAATTACAGTGACGGCACCACTTGGCAAAGCTGTGATGAATTAATGCAGTTTTTGCAGACTAACAAATAAAGTAATTTGAGACAACTCGGTTGAAGATGGTATCTCAAGCCGCCAAGAATGTCAGCACCCTACATACCCTCGTTTATCTGGGAAGTTACTAGGATTGAGGACATAGAATCTGTGCTTTACTGGCCAGACAGCTCCCTCATTGGAAAACATAAACCCACTTCAGGACATCCCTGGAAAGCAAACTACAGCAACCACAGTCATGTTTTATAGAAGTACTTTTACAGTAGCATTGTGTTTTCTAACTAGACTCTGGAGATTACATTCTTCCACACGTTCTGTTCCAAATCTCTTTTTCAAAGAGGTGGCGATACGGACTGATTTAGTGAACCACCCACACAAAGTGATGTTCGTTGCTCCCTGGAAGAGAGTTTTAGTTATTTGTGGCTGAGCATCCTGGAGGCAAGTTACTTCACAACAGCTAACCCTGCTGCAGTGAAAACAATTCCCCTACAAGAACACTGGCCTGAGCCAAGCTAAAATGAAAACTTTGTCCTGAAATTAAGCTCAAAACACTTTGCAACTCGCTGGAAATGCATCACCACCAGTTAAAAATATTCCGTTAAAAACTGGTGGAACAAAGTAACAAGATGACTAACCCTGAAGCTGCACAGCACAATGGACAATGTTGGACAACAGCCTACACAAGAATCATCTATGCCAGGGCAGCATTTTAAAAGAAAAAAAGAAAAACAGATTTCGAGAAAATCTGTGAGATTAAGTAATTTTTGACTCCATCCCAAAATAGCTGTGAAACCAGAGCAATGTTTGGTCTTTGTGAGGAGAAGCTGCCAGATTAATACCTGAAAAATGCCTGCAAGCAGCTGTTTTGGCCAAGAATCGATGAGAGAGGTATAAATTAGAACAGCTGCAGAGGCAAAAGGACAGATGATCAGACAAGTGTCATGGTTGCATAAAAAGGAGGTATTTACACACAAAAAGATAGGCAAAGATAGCAAAGCACAATGCACTTCCAGAAAACCGGAGATTTACTCTCCCAGCCTGTGAGGATTTATCTTAAGAACTAGCTGTACCTGTTTACTTTGCTGCTTTTATTTTTGTGTTTTGGTTCCTGCAGCTAATCAGGGCAGGAATCTGTTGAGCAGGATGTAGTTACCTAAGGAACAATGCTCTGTGTTCTGTGTGCTACAGATCCAGATTTCACAGCCTGATGCAAGCCGGTGGCTGTTCTGCCTCTATCACAATGCCCAGCACAAAAACATCAGATTTAGTGAGCCCTAAAGGAAAATGTGCCTGTAGCTATTATAAAAAAGGTCAGAGCAGGGTTTTAAGGATGAAGCCGAGGTTTTCAAATGCTTCAAAATTTGTAGCTTCAAATTAAAAAAGTGCCCATGAGCTTGAGCTCCCTGCTCTTGGTTCCAAGGCTGACAAAGATCTGAAAACACTTCTAGCAAAATCCTGTTTGTAAATCAGTTATAAAAGGCAAGTAAGACTCATAGATGGACATGAGTGTCAAGTGAAGTTCAGAACACTTAACCTGAAGAGATCCTGAAACTGATGTCTTGACTGGGCAGTAATATTTAATGGAGAGCATGCAGCAGCTCTGAGCAGCCTTGTGTCGATCCAAAGAAAACAGAGTAGGTACCAAGGAAAAGGGAGAGGAATAGTGCATGAGGACAGGTTTTCAGTTTGAATTCCACCACTGTGGGCTTATATGAGATCAGACATACTCCCTGCTCAAATCAACAGATGGTGAAAAAAAAAAAAAACCAGGCTCTGCATTACATCACCCTGTACCCCATTTTGATTAGATATCTGCTTTCCACGAGACTGTGGGTGCTTGCTCACAGATTAAAGATTAGATAAACCATACACATCGATCAGTTGTCAGAGTAATGAAAATACAACAGAATCATTCAAACTATGTCACTCTCTGTGTTGCTTATTCTCCCAATGCAACAGACATTATTTATTTTGTTTTAAATTATCTTCTCTCATTCATACCTTAGATGATGGTTGTGATCAGAAGACAGATTTAGTTATCTTGTAAATAAAGTATGTGCCTCAGATCTGCAAAACAACCCACACGGGAGCAGCCACTTTAACTATACGACTCCTGCCTCCTGGCAGCTCACACAGGGAAACAGAGGCATTCCTTTCCTTCAGTGTACTGTCAGCTCCTCTGTGAGCCATTATGTTTGTGACAGAATTTCTTAAATCTACAAAAACAATCCACTGCTTAAAGTTACTCTGGAGAACTTGATTAACACAGGACACGGGATGATTCTCCTAATCTGCTAATTCTCCTAATCTGCTTCTGAAGTCTTTATAACCCAGAATACTGCCTGCCTTCAAAGTGCGTTTTCCTCCTCTCCCAGCTCTAGTACTGAGCCCTGAAGCATCAGCTAGAAATACAATTGTGACTTTAGCAGATTTTTCATTTCCAGCTGAAGAGATCCACTTTTGAAACATTTATGCCTGTAAGAGTAACTTTTGCACAATCTCCAGCTCCTTTGGCTTTGTAAGATTTTTAGCAGAGTCATTCACTGGTTTCTTTCCCAAGTGCGCTACAAAACTCCGTATTCCCTACAAATAAAGGGGACAAAAACATGGGATATATCTTATTTCCATAATTAAGCATTAAAAATGCTTAGCTCAGAGAGGCTGCCCTTCTGCTCGCTTGACACGAGATCTATGCTTTACCTGGTGTTAAAGAGAGCTGCCTTCACTGCGATAGAGATGGTGTCAAAGAGGTTCCCACCACATTCCAATAACTGGAGAGGAAGAAAAGAATCTCTTTAGAAGACAATCCGGTTTCAGCTAGTTTAAAGCCCAAATTTTATTTTCCTTAAACCTACTTGAAAAGGCACAAAATTGAGAAGTAGAACAGGTTTTTAAAAAACAAATTTCTCCTTAAAGCCAATCTGTGAAAAGAAAAACAGATAGGAAATTCAGATTCCACCTAAGTACATTTACATCTAAAATAGATGAGTTAATGCACTTCGTAATGAAATTAATGATAAAATTTTAATAATACGGGCTGAAATTAAACCAGCACTATTCTCACTCTCTTTGTGCTAAGGCTCTGAACTAGGCTATAACAACAAGTTTTTACAAACTTGCCACATTCATTCTTTAATCTGTAATTACTCCATTCCCTTTTCAATACTTGATTTCACAATCTTTTTTTAAGTGTCAGCAGGATGACCCCCACTGGTAGGATTGTTGGTAAAGCAAATCATCACCCAGAACTTGGCATGAAAAGATGTAGTTATGGAGGCACACTATGATTTACTCTTTATGGAAAAAGAGTCATCTGCAGGTTTGTCAAGTTTGAGGTTGGAAAAGGTTTAAGGAAATCCTGATGTCTAGGTCTACTTCTTGCTAATATTACAGTTGGAATTATGAGTGTGCATGGGATCTGTCTTAGCTTCTTCCACTGAAGCTTAAGACAGGAACAAATTGAAGAACATTCTAGATTAAATGGCATGGCTCCCATAACCACTAATACTTTCTATGGGCTGACAGACAACTCAGAGCAGTAGGTGGCCACAGTCCAGTATCCAAAGCTCTCAAAGTTCTGATCTCAGCTGCTGATTGTTTTCTATACACACATACCCAGCAAGCATCTGAAACTGCTTCAAATGACAACATACAGATGCTGCACCATTACTTCAATCTTTACCATATGATGAGAGCAAAACAAGCTTTGCAACACTGACTGCACTGATTGTTCTTCAAAATCTATTTAAGGATGAGATAAACTCCCTCACTAGGAGCAAATCGAAAATCGTATCTTCTGGAAAGTTGGTTTACTTTTATGGAGACAGGCTGAGTCGCGTGAAAGGAATGACAAAACGTTGGGATGGAAAACTAAATAGGAAGGTGATCAAATTATTTCTTTGCAAACAGCTGTTGGATACCAAGAGGTTAACTTGCCCCTTTTCAGCCATGATTGAATTTTACTGGGTAACAGAATAAGCCCCACAATATCTCTGCTATTGAAACGCAATAATGAGATGTGCCTAGACTGTTGCTAAGCTCGCAGGCAGGCTGTGGTTCTGTGAAGCCTTATTGGTGTCACAGTAGCGTCTACAGGCAAGGGACACAGCCCATACCATGCTCTGTACAATGGCCCCTCCAAGAAGAAACAAACGCTCTTCTCAGCTGAAGTATCTTGTGCTAAGATTCTCCCCTAGTTTTATTTTTTAGGGTTTTTTACAGGCTAAGAAAGTCTGTGCATCTGTGAGCTACATGAAGAAAAGGAATCTTTGGAGTGTTTTTAATTTAATGATGTGCAAATGAAAAGGTTATTTGGATTGGAAACAATAGGGAAACCATTCACACTCTTTTCTCCAAAAGGACAGATCTCCAGTTTTTCCAACATGAGAAATTAAAAGATAAGGAAACTCTCTGAGGGATGCTCAGTAGTGAACTGCTAAAATTTCAACCTAATGCCCTCCATCAAGACATGTCCCGTGGTGGGTATGGAATGAATAGACACTGAACACTTTGGTTCTCTCCGCTCAGCACTGCAAGTTCTGCTGGAACAAATTACATGGAGAAGTCCACACAGGTATTGAAAAACAACCTCAACAGCCTAAAAGCTTATTTCTGTCATCAATTACCTGTCTGGATGTCTGCAGCTCTGTGGTATGTGTAGTTGACATTTTTTTTCCATCTAACTGTACACAATTACAGCACCTCTGAGGTACACTGACCACAAGGAAATACCCAAAAGGGGGTTGGATCACTAAGCTGTGTGACTATGCAAAAAAGGCCATTTTCTGGTTTAGGCTTCCACAACTCAAACTGAGTTTACACATCAGAGTTGGGTTTCTGTCTTTCAGAACAAAAGACTTGGCAAGAAATACTCAAGCACCAGGCACCAGTGTTTTCAGGCTTACAACAGATTTGATACTAATCTTTGCTCCGACATGCAACACAAAGGCCAAAATGAATGATTTCCAGGAATTCTGAGGAAAAACATCATCCAAAGGCCTCTCAATAAGCACCCACTGTTATATTTAGAATCTGCCTCCCTTAAGTGATGAATAACGCCACTTGCATCTTCTATTAGCACAAGCATGACTTCTACCCTGGGCTATTAAAAAAGAGTTCTATACGAGTGATTCAGCCAGAGCAGCTCAGGAAAATCTGTAGGTATTAAGCACCAACATCAAGCATAAACTGTCACATGTGATGTACATGACTTCCTTTGAAAAAAGGAAGAGTACAAATGCCTCAAAAATTTTTTTTCCTGGGAGTGAAAAAAATAAGTCAGAGGAAACAGAATTAGAGACAAATACTAAGAGCATGTTGTTCCATGCTGGTTAGAACTCTAACCAGCAGCTCTCCGATGTCTTACACCCAAAATCCCTGCAGAATGTGACATTACAAAGACTCATCAGGTTTAGAGTCCTAATTGTGAACATACAACAGAATCCTAACTGGTGCTGTAAATGAAGCTAAATGTAAAATTAATCATGTAAGACCGGTCTTGATGGTTGCAATTCTGATAAAACTCATAGCATAAAAGTACCAAAGCTGTGGATAACCAACAAATTTGACCAGGAAAAATCAAGTAATGATTTAGCTTGTACAAAAGTCACACTGAATGACTTCTGAAGCAGTTAGCTTTGTAGACAGGCAAAGCACTTTGCACTAGTGCATATCTGACCATCTGTATGCAGTATGTTCCATATCTACTGTAATTAGGCTAATGCTGCTGCTTTTGAAAAACCTAAAATAGATCATCTTTCATATTTATTCAGGTTCTTAGTCTAAATGTTCTAGGTTTGACTAACAAAACCCCTCTATTTAATTTTGGTTTTGGAACACAGCTTAACATTTTGTACATTGTTTCATAAACCATTAATGGATTCCTGTGAGTAAGACCCCTCAAAATGTTTTCAGTTAAAAACCTGACAGACACTCAGCTTTGGACCAGCAAGAAGTGGAAATACTGCTCAGGAGAGTCCAACTTGCAGACTTCTGTTAAATTCCTGTGACATAAAGCTGTAAATGCAGCACAGCTTGGAAACTGAGTTGTTGCATGCACAAGGTTTACATGCATGAAATTCAGTTCTCTTTTTATGTGATAAGTAGATTCCCAAGCAAACAGCCAGCTATTTTGTAAAGCATGCCAAAAAGGGTTTTTTTAATTCTGAAAATAAACAGCACCTTGAAAAACCTCAAGCCTTAGTTTTCATTTCTGTACTTACCAATACATCGACATAGAGTATCCAGCAATGTTCTCTGGGATTAATACAGAGTGATTTCAAGTCTACGGTGCTTTCATTGCTGAATACTCGGTAAAGTGTATTTGCTATCTCTGCGCCTAGTTCTTCTCCTCCCCGACCTTCAAATTCAGGAGTAGCATTTGCAGAACTAGATAAAGAAAGAAAATAACCTTTGACTTCTGAAGCAACCAATACCCAAAGAACATGTCTTTACTATAAAGCATTAGACGTTTCTAAGCATTCCTCTCACAGGGATGATCATCCTATCATACTGTTATCTAACAGTAAAGAAACTGTTTCCATTTTGCATATGAAAATGCCTTGACGCAGGTAATACACCTACATTTTGCTAATTTGCTAAATTCCACACCTGCCTTCAGTTCCCCAATTACAGTATTAAGCCTGGCAAATTCTCTGAGTTAATTCCTTAAGCACTCTCATATCTTATCACCTCAACTCTTTCTAAAATAAGAAGTTGAGAGTAAGCTGTGGTGAGTTCAGAATGGCTAACAACATAGCCTGCTAGGGCTGAGTGTTAAATTAGGAAGATAAAAGAGTGGACAAGATGAGAAAGATGTGAGGATGTGACAAGTAGAATTTTTTTTAAGTTACTCAATTGCCTGACCTTAACTGGTCATCTCTCTACAGAGTGTACTCTCTGCTATTAGACAGTGGCTCATTATTTCCAGCAACTGCAGCTTATGGACAGCAGCAATGAAAGAACATTTTTCCAGAAGGTTATCTGTGACAAAGGCACGCGGTCTTCACTTCCCTGATTCCAATGTAACAAACTTTGTTTATGAGCAGTCACGCAAGAAATGCCTCGTATCCAGCTAAGAATAAAATTCTATCAATAAAAGAAAACAAGCCTACAAAAAAAGTCCCTAACCAAACCCACCTCTAGGTCACAGTGAAACAGAGCAGAAATGAAATATAATACCTTAATGTCTAAAAAAAAACAACCAAAGAGCCATATTATAAAGGTAGGGCTTAAACTATTGTGTGAGAAGAGTCTCTAAGCTTACATACAATCACCTCTTACACTCTTCTTACCTATATGAACTACCTCACATTAATTCTCTCAATTCATTCTTTTGCAGAACTGGTGAAAACTCAGAATGCCAGGCAGAGCTACTGGAGTTTACATAAATTATTTGCTGCTTCTATAAACACACAGCACTATACATGCTTTAAAATACAAATTACTGCCTACTAACTACATTTGCTATGCAAATAAGCACTGCAAGTATAATACACAATATTATTCATGGTTATGTTAATATTAGACAATATTTTTATAATATAGGACCACATTTAAGTTTAAATTAATTCTGGAAATACACTGAGTCAGATCTTCAGGTTGTATTAAATGAGCCCTTATC
This sequence comes from Phoeniculus purpureus, assembly GCA_028565055.1. Lineage (NCBI taxonomy): Eukaryota > Metazoa > Chordata > Aves > Bucerotiformes > Phoeniculidae > Phoeniculus > Phoeniculus purpureus. Next base: position 26,501,434 of record JAOXOE010000506.1, read on the forward strand.
CCTGGAAACAGCTTTTGTGCAAGTAGATCATTGTACTTAAAACATTGTTACACAAGAACTATGACTGCTGTGAGAAGCTAAAAAGAACGAGATAAAACTTCAATCTGTACATCACTGTTACTTCTCAACACAAAGTTGTATCAAACATCGTATTTTTTTTAATTATAACCAACTGCTCTGACACTAAATAGGAAAACCCTAAGACTGCACTGGAATATCACTGTAAGTCTCACAGAATCTTCAGTCCATTATTACTTCAATGCTTCAATCCAAGTGAAACAAAGGAGTAAAGTTAGGAGGGTGCTGTGGCAAAACTGTAGGGAAAATGCTGCCCCCTAATGCTCACGGACGATTACAGAATCCTACACCCAGTAAGATTTGAGAAGGAGCTCTATAACACACTGGTAAGAGAACATGTCAAAAACTTTCTTTTGTGAAGCAGAGAGAATTGAGAACACCATGTGATGTCTCGAAAACTGAGCTCAATCCCATCCAGTACAGACAAATCAAAAGGAAACAATACTAGAAAAAAATCAAAACCCATTAGTTTGGTCTAAAAAGAGCAGTTGCCCTAATGAAGGGTGTATGGCAGGGGAGAAGGGGAGGAAAGGTTCCTTTCCTGCAGCCACCACTCAAGCAATACCATCAGTGACTACACGCAAATTTGTTTGAAGTTGACACTTTTCCCACAACACACAATGTCTTGTTTTATTGACTTATTATTTATTTCTTACACTCTGAAAATTACAAATCTTTGGTTTAAAAATAAAAAACCTCTATTGCTGATGGGCCGTAGGGACATCACAAAGGACATGGACTCATTTTATAAGAATTAATTTCTAGTGTCACAATTAGTGCCCCAAATACAATCTCTTCCAGACTGTCTCAAAATGAGACTCAATGTGCTTCTCAGATTTTAGGTGAAGGACTTAGAGCACAATGAAGAGAAACAGAACTTCAGGGCAGAGAATTATACACGTGATCTAGCACGTGATCATTTTCACCAGTACAAACCACAAGTTTCTGTAAATAAGAATTTTAAGACAGCAAACACTGCAGCCTGAGTTTTTATGATTCATTTCAATATGATAAAAGCCAACTAGAAGACACAAGCGCTTCACTAGTGGATGAGGTGTATGGAATTGTGCTCAGCTACTACCACTCAGTGACAGCCTGGAAAATGAGTTCTGGCTCATTTCCCTTTGCAGAGAACAGATGGCCTCTGCATGTGAGTTTTCTTCTAGAGGCCTTCCAAATTTAAGGACCATGAAGACTGTAAGGATGAAAAACAGTCCCTCTGCAGCACAGAGCTCATATGGTTATGAGATTGTTTTATTTAACTTGGTTTCGCTCTTTACCTCTTATTGCGTGCTTATTTTAGGTCTGCAGAACCAGCAGAAAGTTTCTGAACATACAACACCGTACAGTGAAACATCTGTTTCTATTACTCAGACTTTTACAAAAGGTTAGTGAAATGAAGGTATTTAGTCCAAATATTAGATCTATTTCTTTCTCTCCCAGCATACTAACCAGTCCACAAAGAATTCCAGGTAACCCTCATCTGGTTTCTCTAACTTCGGTGTCCCCATTTCAGCTTTTACGCCTACCAAGATATCAGTGTGTCCCTGTTAAAACAAAAAATACATCACATGACTAGAAATAAAGTCTTGGAAATCCAGGTTTAATTTAAATGCAGTAAGCTGATATTTCTACCTTTCAGTTATATACAGTCATTGTTCTACAAGAATGAACTTAAAATAAATAGCGCTAGGTGTCTTCTTCTGTTTTCTAAAGAAGCTTTGGAAGGACAATGTTAAGCCTAAGAAAATCCTTCAAATCATTACTGTACATATCTTCTTCATGGTCAATGCACACCAGTAGGTTTGCATCACTCTAAAACAAGTTAAGAGTTGTATACGCATGTTATGACAGACACAAAAAAACTACGTAAAAAGTACAAACCTCAGCTTACCTCAAAACTAGTCACAGAAGTCAGAATTCTCATCAGCAAGGTGCCCAATCTCTCAAATTTACCTACCAGCTTTACCCTTGCAGATCCACTTGTGTTTGACACAACATCTGTCTCCACTTCTGCACATCTGTAGTCTTCACAGCCACGACCATCTACACGAAGGTCCTCCTAAGGACGAAAAATTAAGCTTAAGGGAATTGAGATTTAAAAGGAAAAAAGAAAATCTGAGACTTTAAAGTCTCCTTGCAATGAGTCCTTCCAACTTGAAAAGAAAGCTTCAGACTACAAAACTGCAAAGCTCTTGGCTTTAAAAGATACTTAACATGACACAAGCCTTTCCTGAGGTACTCCAGTTCTGTGCTTTTACCAATGTAATCAAGACTAGCCCACCAAACTGGCAAATGCTTCACAGAGGGCAACAAGGCTGGCAAAGGGTCTGGAGAAAAAGCCTTGTGAGGAGCAGCTGAAGGAGCTGGGGCTGTTCGATCTGAAGAAACAGAAGCTGAGGGGAAAAACCTCACTGTCTTCAACTACTTAATAGCAGATTGTAGAGGTGTGTGTTGGTCTCTTCTCCCAAGAAACAAGCAATAGGACAAGGAAATGGCCTCAGGTTGCACTAGGGGAAGTTTGAATTGTACACTAGAAAAAAGGTTTTATTTAAACAGTCATCAGGCAATACAGCTGGCTGCCCAAGGAGGGTGTTCCTGAAGGGGTTGGAAAGATGTGGTGCTGAGGAACACAATTTAGCGATGGGCTTGAGAGTTGGATTAATGGTCAGACTTGATGATCTAGAAGGTGTTTTCCAACCCAAATGGATCTATGAGCTCTATTGAAAAAACAGGTATTATGCACCCTCTGTCATTACACAGCTTTTCCTCACAGCTTTCTCTGTGGTAAAATCCAGTTTCGCTACTCTGCGGAACGGACAATCCTGAGATCTCTCCCCATTCACCCTTCGCTCCTCCTCGGTCCGCTCGCTGTCCTTTAGCTTAACCATGTTACAAAACGAAGACAAAACGAGAGAATATGAAACCAAGGAATTAAAAGCAACACGAGAGTCCCACTCTCGCCTGCTCCCGATGCGTTTGAGTAACTCGCCACTCTATAACAATTGCTCGCGGCCCGGCCCCGCCCCGCCAATACCTGCACACCGTGCACGATGTATAACTTCTCGGCCTCGCTCAACACCACAGACGCCATTATCCCTCTCCGGCGCCGCGCACACCCGGTTCCGGCGCCTTTCTGTAACGCGCTTCCGCTTCCGGGGAGCTCCCGCTTTCAGTGGCCGGGCGCCGCCGCTACCGGGTACCGGCGACCGCAGGGAAAGGGCGGGAACGGCGCGCGCACCGCCCCACGTGATGCGCGACGCTGGAGAACTGTGGGGGTCAGCGCAGGGGAGGAGAGGAGCTGAGTCTGCACATGCGCAGAGCCCGGCGCCTGGAGGCGGGAAAGTGGCCTGTGTGCCTGCCATTGCCGGAGTTGGGGCGGCCCAGCCGGAACCTGTTACCGGGCTTTCGCCTTTGTTCGAGGCAAAGTGATGTGTGGAGCTGTTAAACTGTCCCCCTGCAGGATTGTGCGGTGGTTAAGGAGGTGCGTTGTGCTCCCGCGTCCCGGCAAACATCCCCTCTTACAGGCCGATGGCGGTGGCCTCGCCTGTGCCAGCGTACCTGGAGGAGGCTCTGCAGATACTTGAGGGCTCGTGTAGTGATAAATCACACAAAAAGAATGGGAAAATTCAAGTTTTTGCCTCAGAAAAAGGTCTGAGGGGCAGGTTGGAGCAGGAGAGAAGATAACTCTTTTTCACTGGCCCTGTGTCGGGTACCCCTGGGAAAGTAGCCTGGGAAATGTAATTAGAAACTCAAATTATATATTAAAACGATAATTGAGGGTATTATGGCATTGGGGTTTTTTGAGAGCCTTAATTGGAAGCTTCAGAGTGACAAGTGGTTACTGTTGTAAGTGCTGCATTGTTTTGTACAATTCATGTATAATTTTTACGTTATTGTAATGCTGATGCTTGATGAGAATGAGCCATGGCTTACACGTCTGCTGGTTTTTATCATGTGCACCTTGGATCTTGGGTTCACTTTGGGGCCACTCACTCTGGTGAGGTACTGGAGTGTGTCTAGAGAAGGGCAGTGAAGCTGGGGAAGGCTCTGGAGCAAAAGCATACTGAGGAGCAGCTGATGAAACCGGAGTGGGTTAACTGGAGAGATAGAGGCTCAGTGAGGGGGGAGACTTTCTTGCTTTCAGCAACTCCCTTAAATTCAGGAGGCTGGAGCAAGATGAGAGGAAATGGCCTCAAGTTGTGTTAGGGTAGGTTCAAGTTGGCGATGAGGAACAATTTATTCACCAGAAGGGTTGTCAAGGTCTGACCCAGGCTGCCCAGGGCAGTGGAGTCCCTGTGTCTAAAGGGGTTGAAAAGCTGTAGAGAGATGGGGTGAGGTACATGGATTAGAGGTTGGATTCAGTCGTCTCAAAGGGCTTTTCCAACCAAAGTGATCCTGATTCCTTCTCCCATAACACAAATTCTGTACAGTCATCTTGTAACCTGGGGGGGTAAAGAGAAATGAGACAGTAAATCTGGATCAGTCTCTCTCCACTCTCAAATACAATTTCCTTCTGCAGCACAAGGCACCAGGAAGGTTATCAAGCAAAAGGAGTGCCAGTTGTTGGGATACCCTTTTTTAACCAGGGCAAAGGAAAGCATTTTCCTCTCACCTCATAATAGTAAACAGATGACACAGGTTGGCTGAAACAAGTCCAGCCTGAGGGAAACAGTTGGACTGCAGAAATCAGGGTGATGAGTACACTGGAGGACAGAGATCGCACAACTGCTGCTCTGCCCACAGACATGAATGTCTGTCATTTCTCTAAAAAACAAGTTTGACTTGATGCTTTCAAAAGTCCTTTCCAACCTGAATGATTCTGTAACGCCTACAGTAATACATACCATAAATAAAAAAATTTGTCTTTTAAAAGACAGTTTCCCCCCTCAAACCCCTAAATATCATAAAAACACTGTATTTCCCTCATTGAACCTGTGTTTCATAAAACCCCACATTTCTCTCAAAAACTGTTTCCCTCACCAAACCTCATATTTCCCTCAGAAAGCACACTTCCTTCATTGAACCAAACATTTCCCTCATAAAACACTGTATTTCCCTCATTCCCCCATTTCCTACACTGAACCACACATTTTCCTCACAAACCCATGCAATTCTGTCCCTGAACTCCATACCTCCCTTATAAAACCCCAGATTTCTTCCATAAAGCCCCACATTTCCCCGCTGAACGCTGTATTTCCCTTGTAAACTCCCACATTTCCTTACAAAACATTGCATTTCCCTCCAAAAACCCCACATTTCCCCTCCCGCCCCAGGCGCAGACGTATCCCCAGCACCGGCGCGCCGGGGCCACCCGGGGCCCTGAAGCACCTCTGCGCCTTGGCCGGGGTGGACTGGGGCGCCTGCGGAGCCGGTGCCCGCCCGTGGGCCGGGAGCCTCGGCGGGGCGGGGACGGGCCGGACAGGGGCTTGCGCTGTCTCCCTTCACTTCCTGGTTCCTCCTGACGCCCGCCTACCTCCGAGCCGAGCAGCGTAAGGGGCTGGCGGAGAGGGAGTAAGGGGGGGAGGGAAGGAAGGGTGGCCGGGCCGGTGCCGCTTCCCGGACAGGCGGCGGCGGCGGCCTATGGGGTACGTGTGGGGCTGGCACCGCGGGGAGCGGGGACAGGCCGGCCCAGGACCACTTGGGGCAGCGACAGGGACTGGAATCCTGGGGCTGTGGCTATCGGCTGCGGAGAGGGAGGTGGGCTCTGGTCCGCCGGCTTCCAAGGCCGGACGGGGATGTTAAATAATGTTAGGCTGGGGATGTTGGTACTGAAATGTTGATTCTGGACTGAGGATGTTGGCAATGGGATGTTGGTACTAGACTGAGGGTGTTGTTGCTGAGCTGTGGATGTTGATACTGGACTGGGGATGTTGGTACTGGACTGGGTTGGTACTGGGATGGGATGTTGGTACTGGGATGTTGGTAATGGGATGAGGGTGTTGTTACTGGCCTAGGGATGTTGGTACTGGGATGTTGCTGTGCTGGGGATGTCGGTACTGGACTAAATGTCTGTTTTAGCATTATTCCAAGAGCTGTTCAATGCAGCGGAACATGCTCTTAGCAGGTAATTTAAACTCAGAGCTTCCAGAAACATGTTTGGGCTGCTGTGGTATGTTACAGAGTTGTTGTGGTGGTGAAGTGGGATCCAATGTCTGTTTCTGAGTTGTGGTGGTTAAGCAGGGTCCTGTGATCTGTTACAGGCTTGTGGTGGTGAAGTGCAAACCAGTGGTCTGTTCCTGGGGTTGTGGTCAAGCAGGGTCCTGTGGTCTGTTATGATGTGGTGGTTAAGCCAGGTCCTGTGGACTGTTCCTAGGTTATGGTGGTCAGGCAGGGTCTTGTGGTCTCTTACAGGGTGGAGTTGGTCAAGTTGGATGCTGAGACCTGTTATGAGGTTGTGGTGGTC
>JAOXOE010000506.1:26508017-26520519 GCA_028565055.1 Phoeniculus purpureus
GGGGTCTTCTAATGCGTCGTGGTAATCAGTTACTGGCCAATGGGCACATGTTGTCAGTGGAACAAATTCTCTGGCTTTAGAGGTGGCTATGGTCACCCGCTGTGTGACTGTGTCTGTCTGGTGGGACCAAAGTCCCACATAACTTGAGCACCTAGAGTAATGTGTTGTTGAAACCATGATGCTGTACTAGGGCAGGTTTGGTTGAAATGACTGGTGTGTTGTATGTCCAGGCTGGTTTTAAACAGTAGCTTCTCAGTATTACTGGAGCAATTCTGAAAAGCAATTTTTAGGAAGAAGTAAGAGCTTACAATGTCTCATTAGAAAATCAACCTTCAAGAAAACAGTCTCAGGGGAACTCTGTTGTGACCAGGTAGTTATCTCACTTTTCTGTGCAGTTTCCTTGGTGTCAACTCAGTTTTCATCACTTTTTGTGCAGCCTGGGCAGCGGTAACTCAGCTTGGTGAATCTTTTTCTCAACTAATATTAAATTAATTTTGATGCTGCCCATCTCCAGCAGAACAGGGCCTAGCAGTATTGTGTAGTCAGTGCTTCCTAAACCGATATGTTGCAATACTTCAGAGAAACTCACTTGTGGAGCTGTGGAATGTGCTCAGACACATGTCCATATTGAGGTATCCTCCTTGTGGAGGAGACTATAGGGTAGGTGCTGAGCAGCCAAAGTGATGCCAGTCTGCAGATGGTTTGGCTGCAGCTTCGACAGTCTCTGCCGAATGTGTATTGACTGAGCTTATGGTTTTCTGTGATACCTTTATGGTGTAGATGTGACCCTGGAGTGCAGTTTTCCTGCCTTCCTGTGAAAAGACAGTAGGTGATGTGACATATGACAAGGTAGAAAAGCTTGGTTACCAGTTTGTGTTTCCCCTCTCCTGTCCTTTAGCTGGTTAGCTGGATGAAATAAACCAAATGTGAATGCCAATACCGGCAACATCCTATTTGGCTTGTGCACATAACTCATCTGAAATGTAACGTTGCATTAGAGAAAATGAGAAGCTAAAGCTTTCCTAGCTCAAGCTGCATATTTACTGGGCTGTGCAGGACAGCCTGTATGTAACTGGACTGGGACTGCAGTGCAGCAAGCCTGCCAGTAACATTTCACACATCGTCCTTTGGAGAGCCCAGAGGAGCAAGCCAGCTTATTTCTGCAGGTGCTGGGTGCCAGAGACCTCATCACGCAGCAGTGTTTCCCAGCTAGGGAAGCGCAAGGTGCAGCGTGGAAGCACTGGTGTGTTAACTCCTTTCTGTCGTTCCTGGCTGTGTCCCCAGGGGGCTCAGGACTCGAGAGAGATTGATCTATTCCCCTTTCAGGGAAGAAATTGTTCCTTGTGGCCAACCTAAACCTCCCGTGGTGCAACTTGAAGTTGTTTCCTTTTGTCTTGGGAGAAGAGACCACCTTGCTCCAACCTCCTGAATGTCAGGTTGTTGTGGAGAGGGAGGAAGTCTCTCCTGAGTTTCCTCTCCAGTTAAATCCCCCAGTTCCCTCTGCTGCTTCTTTGAGCACTTGTGCTCCAAACACTTCCTTGGCTCTATTGCCCTTCTCTGGACACATTCCAGCTCCTCAATGCCTTTCTTGTAGTAGGAGTAGCAATGGAAGTAGAAAGAGGAAAAAAAGTACGAATGGGAAAGTAAGGAAGTGAGAAAGATGGCTACAGCAGCAGAGTTCAACTAAGAACAGAAGCTGTAGTAGCCAGTGAAGCAAGGGCATGGAAAACTTGGTGTTAACACCCTTGGCCAAGGGAGGAATGTTAAATGGGAGGAAGCGCAAGGCCCATGTTGAAGTGTTGCTGCTGGGTCAGTGGTTTTGCTGCTCACACACAGAAATAGTATTTTTTTTATGGAGACGGGAAACCATTGTGCTGGCGAATGCAGCAGTGAGCAACACAAGAAATACAGAGTTTGCCAGCTCAGAAGTTCTTTACGATGTTTCAAAAGCTTTAATGTATGGTGGCTTGGGACCTGCAGGTTTTTCTAGTTCTCTGAAAGAATAGCATGTGTTTTGCCTCTGCTGACTCTCAACTCCACAAAGGTGGATCACAGTAGTCATTTTTGGTCCAGTTTTATTAATGCATTGGTTTAACATGTGCTCTGTGTGATTTCTCTGTTTGGGTTATCCACCTGCTTAGGTGTAGTATTTTGATTTAAAACCTAAATGCCTTAAACCCTTCATACCTGCATCTCCTCTACCCCTATATGGTAGGGAAGAAGTGGGGGAATAAAATAAGAAGAGTGACTTGTTCATGCTGGTGGAGCAGCAGTTGAGAGCCAAATCCTGGGTTAGTCCACTGGGGTGAAAAGCTTTGTCTGATAGTTCAGTGCTCATTCTGCCCAGAAAGAGAATATCCAGAATATATTTTGTTTAGCTAGGATGATTTTGCCAGCTTTGTATTATGATTAAAACTTTAAAGCTGCAACTCTTTTGTGTTTCTCTGGAAAATACTTTCCTTACACTGTGAAAGCAGTGTAGCTTTTACAACATGTTAAAAATAGCACCAGTTGTATAGACAAGCATTCCCCCTTTAAATTTTGTGTCTTTTTTAAATTTTTTTTTTTGAAGTTGATAAAAGACAAATTGAGAATTGAAATTCCCTTAATGTCCTGGCTTGCCGTTTTGAGCCCTGAATCAGCATCAAAACTGCAAGGCTGTTGGGAAGCCCAGGACAGCTTGTCCCATTGTGTCTCTCACAAGGATAACGGCAGTGCTGTGGGGAAGCTCAGCACCCTTGTTTTTGCACTGCTTTCTCTCATTTCCCTGACATACCGCTCTTTTCTTTTGATAATTAGTCCAGGCAGGTGGCAGTGCCACGGGGCTGGTTCGTATTTCTAGTCCAGCATGAATAGTTCTCTTTTACACAGCTTAAGTAGTTTGTGTGTATTTAGTCTGTTGTGAGCTGTAAGTTTGAAGCAGCAGAGTTCCTCTGATAGTTACTCTTAAGTTATTTTGCAATGATTCATACTTGCTGATGGTTCTATAAAGCACCTTACAAGGATGACTAACTTAGTGATAAAGTCATAAGTCTCTGTTGCTCTGTTCCTACCTGTTGCCCCAATTTTGTTGCTTATCCACAGAGTCAGTGTCCTGTGGGCAGCAACTGTCTTGTCTTTGACCCCTCTCCTGAGCTTGGAGTGGCAGCTGCAGGCCTTGGAAGTCATTTAGATTGGAAGAGACCTTAGAGATAATCTGGTTCAATAGTACACACTTTCAGGTAACTCAGACTCTTAGTTCAGGCTTTGCTGTGTTATAATTTATTCGTACAGTAAATATCTGGAAGCAATATGGACATTAACCAGGAAGCTGGTACTGTTTGTCCTGAGAGACTGCATGCCACAAACATCAGAATAAGAAAAAAACATGGTTTTAATTGAGAAAACATGGCCTTATTTTCCCTCCAGCTTTACTTGTGGAGGTTGCTTCTTGTGTGCACTGATGTAAACTAGAGGAAACTGTGAGGTTTGTGCCTTGTGTATTTGTGTCTCCTCAGGGAGAAGTTCCCTCTATGTAATCCTACACATATTTGTTCTTCAGAAATGCACAACCTCAGTGAAATCTTCCCCTCTAATAAAAAGAATAAAAGTCTGATTTTAGTTCAACTCATTTTTGCTAGGGTCCTGTTTGTTAATGTCCTTTTCAAAGTAATAAACAAAACTAAAGTAATAATTTCTGATTTATCAAAATGGTTAATGATAAAAACAGTCTTCTGAACTGTGCTTTATGCGATTTTTCTTTAGTACACAGGGGAACTGAGGCTGTTGAAAACCACACAACTTCAGTAGCCAAAAATTTCAGGGGAATTGGAGATGCCTGTGAGCTTTTTGCTAAAAGCCAACACTGGGAACATAGCATTTTAGACTGAAACTGTTGCTCCTTATCATGGCCTGAATTTCCAGAACAAAAAGGAAGATAATTCTCTCTGCTGGCCATAATCCTGACTTACTCCTGGGGAGCACCACCAACTGCCCTGTGGCATTTTGATCTAAGGCACTGGTGTCCCATCAGCACTGAGCTGAGCTCTGGGTCTGATATCCTTGCCTATTGCTTTTGGCATTTTAACCTGAGAGGAATCGGTTTTGACTTATTTGTGGCTTTAGATTTGGATTGGAGTTGTTTTCTTTGGTCATTTTTTTAACCATGTACGGAGTCCTGAAAATATTGTGTTGGAAGTGCAGCTTTGTGCAGATGATTTAAGTCAGCTAATAATAGACTTGCTTTTTTTAGCTGCCTTTCTCAGACCTGTTAGAAATGTCCTGTTGACCTTCCATGATGGTGTGAACCTGGGGTTGGGACCTGCTGCACCGATGGATATCTGGATGAATCCGCAGGAGACTGCCAGAAATTCTCAGCATAGCTGGATTGGTTTGTTCCCCTCCTGCTGATCAGATAAAGCTTTTTTTATTCCTTGCAGGAGCCATTCAGAAAAAAAAAAAAAGAAAAAAGAAAAAAAAGAGTACTGATATTTCTTTATTGTCCATGCTGGAACTTGCTTTGGTGAGTTCAGCTGTTAGATTTGGGCTGTGTCTAAGTGTGGCAGGAGAAGCACAATGTAAATATAATGGCAGAAAACTTCATTTCTGTTGCAAAGCAAGATTAAATATTAAGCAATTTAATGAGTTACATAAAACTTCACGATTGCTCTCTTGCAGTTTCTGCTTGCTTGGAGTTTGTGATTTTTGAAATTCACTTAGTTCCTGTAACAAAATGTAACCTTTTCCCATCAATTCTGTGCCTTTCAGGTGCACCTTGGGCGAAGGCCACCTCATTCATTAGTATCAGTGTCCATTAAAAATTACATTTTTGACTTGACTTATGGTAGGTGAAAAGACAGCTCACTTATGTAGAGTAAAAAAGCATAATTTAACTATTCATTGTAGCAGGAAGTGGATGGTAATTTATTGTATTTGCATTTCTAACGTGGTTATAACCTGTTCTGTTTTTTAATTATTATTCCTGTAATGCTCAATGCCTTACAGATAAAAAACAAGGAAAAGTTTTTGCTCTGAGCCATGCTTAAGCTAAACTGATGTGTGTGTTTTCATTTTATCTCGCACTTATAAGTAATGTCCCTTGTAGCCTAAAATCCCAAAGCCCTTTGCCTTGTGAAGTTCGTTCCGTGGCAGGAGGGACCTGGCGTATTCTATGACTGTGTAGTAAAGTTCATATGCATTGGAGCTGAAGCACAGCCGGGTTAGGGCAAGTTGCGGCTTCCTCCTAGCTACAGTCTGGGTTTGCTGGTTTGTTTTTGTATTGTTTATGTCAAAATACCGGGTCAGACAGTATAAACAAAACCAGTTGTTTGTGTATATGAAGAACAAGGAATTAAACCAAAGAACTAACAGGGTCATGTAGAAGAGAAGCTAAGACTCTGACCTTCTACAGCTTGCCTCTTAATTACCATACACTCAAGTAAGGGGTGATATTTCTGTACCTGTTACTGATTTTTCCCTTGTTTTGGGAAACAAAACCTCAGGAAAAAAACAAACCAAAGAAAAGGCTCCAACTCTAGGCAAAAAATCCTGGACATTTGCATTCGGGATGATCCTGACTTGTTCCTGCATCTGATGTGTCAAGTCTAAAACTTTAATTTCAAGATCAAATTACTAAATTACCGTTTTGGTTTTTTTTTCAATGCAATATGATGTTACTGTCATCTGAACATTGTTGTTGGGCAGAAGTAATTTTTCTGTCAGCTTTATTTTGGTCTTGCAAACCAGTGTTAACAATTTTAACAAGCTTATTAGAGGATGCAATGAAGGTGAATGTGTTTCCTTGGGGGAGATACTGAGCCTTTATAACACTTATTAGTGTTTGAATCTGTAAGTGTCCGTACAGAAATGGTGAGAAAGCTGTGTGTATAACTATAGTCTATATAGCTGTACCTGAGCTTAGGCTACCAGGTTGTTTGGTTAATCACTGTTTCTGAAAATTATATAGTACCAGGAGTCGTGAGGCTAAATTATATCTGTGGTTAAAATGCAACATAATGACAGCACAGTATGTGAATTTTGTGAATGGGCAGGGGAGGTTTTTTAGGGATTAGATCCTTGCTAAAGTAAATAGGATCCACACATCTTGATTTTTCTGTTCTGTGTGATGTATGTGCAAACATAAGATGGATTTGTTGATTGAAAACATCAAAAATAGGAGCCTGAACCCTTCTGGTTATGTATAAGCAGCACAGTGTGTCTGGTAACAAAATGACTGTGTCCATTTTTGTATAAAGTGGGCTGTTCTGTAGATGTTGTCTTGGTTTTGAGTGTTTAGAGCATTGTGCAAACTCCCTGTTCATGAGTGCTTTTGGAAGAAGTTGCTGATGTACTCTGAGTGCTGAATAGTCACCCTGCAGCTGGACTGATCCCTGCCAAAGCTGCCTGAGCACTCTCGTAATTTTCTCACACCCCTGGGGTAGAGTCAGCTAAAGGGAAGGTAAAACAAACTCCAGGGAGGGATGGAGAAGGGAGAAGCGTGGCAAAGCAGAGACTTCCAAGGGATACAAGGCCAAAGCAGGAGGTGAGAATGGGGCAGTTGGCGTACAGGAAGAGCATCCTCCAGCCAAGACAAGAAATTCCTATCAAGACTTTAGCATGGATTGTTTCTTCAACACTAAAGTGGTGGTGAACTCCCATTTTGACCCCAAAGCTGTGATTCAATGGATGAGAGGAAGAAAATGTCTCCCACTTGCTGAGCATCCCAATGTTTGTAGGGGAGACCCTGTCCCAGGTCTAAGGCAGCAAAAGGGCCCCCTGCCAGGCCTGTCCTTTCTTTCTCACATGCCAGTGTCCAGTTTTTGCTTCAATTCCTGCTGTGGCAACTCCTATTGGCACTTACCTGATTGCTTTCTCTTCATTAAAGCACTTGTTGCCCTTCTGAAGGGGGTGGAGGTGCCTTGCCAGTGGATTTAATGTGCAATTAAGCAACTCTTAAAAGCACTTGGAGAGTCTTGTGAGTAAGACATGTTCTGATAAGTGCCAGAGCCTGGTTTCCAAAACCATTATTTTATATTTGATTTATTTTCTTTTGAAATTTTCAGCCAGTTTTCTGCAGTTGGGAATTTCCCCATGCTGTTACGCCAAGTGTCTGTGTCTCACAATACAGTGACCGCTGTCTCCTGCTCTCTTCCAGATGCAAGTATGGACATAACAGCTTATGATGATTACTTCAGTCCACCGCTCCAGAGATATTGAACGGAAACCTGAATACCTCCAGCCAGAGAAGTGTGTCCCACCTGCAAACAGTGCTTCCGTGGGAACAATGTGGTTTATCCGAGATGGCTGTGGCATTGCATGTGCTGTAGTTACCTGGATGCTGGTGTTCTATGCCGACTTTGTAGTCCTTCTTGTCATGCTGGTTCCATCGAGAGATTATGTTTATAGTGTCATCAATGGCACGCTGTTCAACACCTTGGCTTTCCTCGCTTTGGCTTCACATTTTCGTGCTATGCTGACAGATCCAGTAAGTATCTCTCTCTCTCTGTACATCTCATAAAGCAACAGGCAGTGTTTTTCTTGTCTTGCTAGATGTTGGGTAACTCAGGTGTCAAGTGAGTGGCTGATTTAAATCACTTCTGTGTGCCAGTCTGCTGTTGTGGTATGCTGGTTCCTCATTGCACTCCAGTCATCTATGAACTCAAGGACCTGGCTTTAGATTCCCACTGTGTAGGCAGCTCCTCTTGTCGCACAAGGAAGGAGAGACTTTCTCCCTGCTGCAGTTTTTCTCCCCAGTGGCACATCTTGTGTTTGTGGCTTGCTGGGTCTTGACAAACCGGGAAGCTGGAAAAGCTGGTTTCAGTTGTCTGCCTTGGCAAGCCCTGCTGCATCAGAGTGGAGTGGAATGTGTCTTGTTTTGAAATGCTGTGCTCTCATCTGTCCTACTAATGATGTAGTTGATTGTGTTGAAGCCTGCTGAAATTGAAACTGTGTGTGCATACCAAGGGCTCACCCTTCTTAGGCAAATGGAAAGCACCAGAGTTGTAAGAGTCCCTTGTATGTTTCACAGAATGTTGCTTTGTGAGAAATCAGGTCTTTCTCATCTTTCAGCTAGTGAGAAGATGCAGTTTAATATCATGATGCTTATTCTGAGAGGTCCATTATGGTTTATTTTGCTTAATGACCTCTGAATAGTAGATTCAGTTCAAAACCCCATTGTCACTAGCCAGTGGAAGGAGAAACAAGTTTAGAATCCTCTTGGTCCCTTCCTCCTGAGTAGAGTTGTTGCTACTGTGAATGCCCAGAGGAACCATCAGGTCACTGTAATTATTTTGCAGAGTTAGAAGCAGCTCTTCTAATACAAAAGCTGTGTTATAAGTCAGTGTTTGAGGAGTGTTTGAGAAGCAGATATGATCAGTAGGCAAAGTAATTAGGAATAAATATGTAAATTCTCTGTGTGTGGTGGCATTTATGCATGTGGATGGTGAGAGCCGGTGGGGTTTTCTTTTATTTTTTTTAAGGAAGAAACCAACTAAATGAGATGGAGGAGAGAAGATAAAGTGAAGGGGTGCAGCAGCATCTGAGAGAAGGTGTGAGAGGTGGAGGGAGTTGCTGGGTTGTGGAAAACCAGGGGCATCTCTAGATCAGCAAGAAACAGAAAAGCACTGCTGAGGCAAACAAATAGGATGATGGTACATCAGAAACTTGTTAAAATAGTTTTATTTCTCTGGTTTTATTTCAATATACAATCCTTACATCCACAGAGGTGCATTATGCCAGAGTACCACCATGTTTCATTAGTTTTATTTGGGGTTTGTGGGCTTCTTTTTATTTGTTTTTTGATTAAATTTGTGTTCCTAGAAAGACTGGAAAGTCTTGAACTCCAGCAGCAGAAAGTTACCTGTGGAAACATTTTAAAGTGACAATTGCCCAGCTAATTGTTTTACTGAGTCAAATTCAGGTGGGAGGATTTTTAGTGTTCCCTGTTTGAATGTTAAACCCTAATTTAAATAACAAATACACCATGGAAGTGCAGCTATAAATACATGAGATGTTTACCAGCAACTCTTCCTGCACACAGTGATACTTTGGAAGTGGCTGCTTCTGCTGGGATAAAACATTTGCAATTTGTGAAACACTGGCTTGATAAATTTGTTGATAGATGCAAAAGGAGGGATGAGGATCATTAAATAGTTTAAGGTTACTATAGGACTACAAAAGACTAATTGCTTAAGTGAGGATTTACCAATGTTTAAAAGATCAAAACCCTCCAAGATAAGTTTGTGGTTCCATATACTAGGGCCTCATTTTAATTTGTTTTCTGAATATTTTTGAAACTGTTGATTCTAGGGTGTTTTTAATTTCTTTATCTTCTCTCCCCTCTTAGTTTTAAGTCATCCTGTTCTTTACTCTCCTCATGCCCACTGGTTGATCTTATGGGTTGTTTTTTTTTTTCTTGCAGGGTGCTGTACCCAAAGGTAATGCCACGAAGGAGTTCATTGAGAGTTTACAGCTAAAGCCAGGACAAGTGGTTTACAAGTGCCCAAAGTGCTGTAGCATCAAACCTGACAGAGCACATCACTGCAGGTAAGCAGAACACATAGAAATCCACAAAGCATAACGTCTCTCAAACATTCAGCATCCTTTATATTTCTATTTTTATTCACAGACCTATATGTCTAACTGTAGTGATACAGAAACCTAACAAAATGATATGCAATTTGCTGGACATGCTGTGCTTGGAGGGTGGTTAACAGGGTGCTTTGAGGCAGCTAGGGAGATGATTGCTTCTAAAAGAAACAAAAGAGACTAGAGCCAGGGAGACCACAGGCCTAATAAACTAACACAATTGGATTCTGTAAAAAAAATGAAGCTAAAAGTTGAAGGTGTGCACCGGTGTAAAATAAATCATAAATATGCGTGTACCACCATGATTTAACCCAGAACCCTGCCGGGAAATGGGGCCTGCGTTTTCTGGAGGGAAGATCCCTATGTGTGGCCCAGCACTACAGTAAAGAATGCCTGCTTCATAACTCCGGTGATTGAGTTTTCACTACGTCAATTTGGCACCCAGATGGGACAATCTCGGCTCGGCTGCAGGATCCGCTGAGATAGAGGACTCCCTGGGTGCCCCCTGCTGAGATTTCTGGGTGGGACTCCTCAAACTCACCGGCTCACTGCAGAAGTAGAAAAGGACCGTTTTGGTAAGGCATTCTTTCAGGTTTTGTTTTTTGGGTTTTTTTGTTGTTTTGGAACAAGTATACCTTGGTTAAAAGGGGTTTGAGTCCTCACTTCAGTTAAAGGGCTTTGAGTCCTCCCACCTTGGTTGAAGGGATTCAAGTCCCCGCATCAGTTAAAGGGGTTTGAGTCCCCCCAACCTTGGTTAAAGGGGTTTGAGTCCCAGCTTCAGTTAAAGGGGTTCACATCCCCACCTTGGTTAAAGGTGTTCAAGTCCCCACTCGGTAGTATTTGCTGGTTTATTAATACAAAATATTGTTTAAACGGAATACGGTTCTGCTATATTGTCTAACAGAACATGGTCTTTATTGGAATTTAACGATAGATTAATTTGTTATTATTTGGGCTATGACATATTGTATTCGTGTCTTGGTGTTTGTGATTCTGACTCTGGTAATAGCTATGTGTATTTGAAGAACTGTTTTCTCCTTGTGTGAATGAATATTCCTATATTTCCCACGTATGAGTGAAGGTTCCTGCAAACCCTCCAAGTTGGATGGTGTAAAGTGTCCCCCAGCTGATGCCATTGAACGAACTGGAGTGTCAGTGTTTTGATAGTGTGATTCAAGTGTGATAGTGTGATTTTTGGAGTGTGTTTTGAGACGCAGAAATATCTACGAAGTGAGTGTGGAGTTCTGATCTGCAGTTCCATTTCCCCACAAGGGGCATGGCTGGAAAAGAATGAAGCAAATGACAAATCAGTCTGTTACTGTCATTGTTACTGTCGTAATTGCAGCAACAATGTGTTTCTTGTATTGCGTATGAAAATGATGTAAGGAGATCCATGTATGCGTGATGTGAGAGTAGTTATAATTACTGTTGTTATAGAGTTGTTATTGTAATTTTTGTCCTTTGGGAATTGTTTTATACCACAAGTGGTAACATGAATGGAAAAACCTGATTTAAATGACCAATTGCCAGCAGTGCAGGCGGGTCCCCTGTGTTCCCCCTGTGCAGCTGCAGCCTGTCTGGGTTCCTGTGCTGGGCTAGAGGCACCTGGGCAGGGCTGGGCACAAGGCTGTAAGTCCTCACCTGACCCCTAGTGCTGCCTTTTCACTCATTCTTCCTTCTCTGCTCACTTGATCCTGGTGTTACAGGTCGTTGCTGTGTGTGTCTTTTGTGGGCAGGGTACTTCAGTGGAGGTTTGGAAAACGTTGAATCCATTTTTTGTATAATGTAGGTGTTGAAGGTGTTTCTTTTAGGGGTTTGATTGTGAAGAAGGATTTTTGTGGGACCCACAGTTGACAGTGCAAGGGCTGTTTAAAGAATGGGTATTTGAAGTTTGGATGGTGGAGAGGAAGGCAGCAGTTTCTGTCATTGTAAAAAGCTGCAGAAGATAAAGGAGCTAGATATGCGGGGCTTGGAAAGGTGGTTGGTGGAAGCTTGTCGAGCAGAGGTGGGATTTACTGGAATAGAGAAAGGAGCAAGAAGTGTAAACAGATAATGAGGTAAAATTTTTTAGTTGACACAAGGGCTTCTTAGTTCGGTTTTGAATCAAAGCTTGGTATCCACAGATAAAAATTTTTGTAGCTGTAGTGGAGGCTACTGGCCAAATGGAAAGAGCAAATTTTATATTCTGACAAATCTCTACTTGGATGGGTCTTGTTAGGAAAATTGGAAGCTAAAATCACCTTTAATCAGGGAGAGATGAAATTGACAGTGGGGGATGATGAACGGATAAAAATGTATGTCTTGCTCTAATCCAGCCAAAGGAACAATCTGTGTCTCAGTAATTTTGAATCAGGTATACCTAGGAGTGTGGGTTTCTGGAATCCCTGGAAGATCTAAATCAGCTGCCCTGATTGAAGTAAGACTAAACTTGGGGCCAAACCAATAATAAAAAATAGGTATCATTTAAAAGGTGAAGATTGGAAAGGAGTTAAAGAAATAAATGATAACTTCTTAAAATTTGGCCTGTTAATTGAGTGTGAATTGCAATGTAAAAAAGCTGGATGACTAAAAGCTAGCAATTAGTGCAAAATTTGAGGACAATAAGTCAAACCCTAGAGGAAGTAAATCCAGTAGTGGCAAACCTTTATACCTTGCTCACCAAGTCAAACCTTGAGCAAGCATGGTTTACTGCACTGGATCTGAAGCATATGCCTTTTCTCTCTGCCTTTGGCAGAAAGTCAGAAATTATTTACATTTGAGTAGGTAAAGTTGCAGTTTATATACCACAGTGAAGCAGGTTACACAAGAACATGAAGTTTGTTTGTGGGGGACCTTATTGCTGTTTACAACTACCTGAGGGATGGTTGTGGCCAGGAGGAGGTTGCTCTCTTCTCTAAGGTAGCCAGCACCAGGACAAGAGGACACAGCCTCAAGCTGC
>JAOXOE010000506.1:26520619-26553838 GCA_028565055.1 Phoeniculus purpureus
GAGCTCTGTGGTAGGGGTTGGACTTGATGATCTATTAGGTCCCTTCCAACCCTGGTAATACTATGATACTATGAAATAACCATGATGCAGTGTCAAGAGTACTATGGGGGGGGGGACATTGACAAAAAAAATTGTCCAGGAGAACAATGGCAAATCGATTTTTAGAACACTCAAGAAAAGGGGGGCTCAGGGTGTTAAAGGATATCTTTTTGAGATGGCCAGAAGCATTGCCTTGTCAAACAAACAAGATCCCCATGCATGGCCCAGGGCTGCAATAAAGAATGCCTGCTTCCATTACTGCAGTTACTGAGTTTTCACTACGTTAGTAGGTTCTACTTAGAAGCAGTAATACTAAAGTTCAGGTAAATATATATTTTTTTAAGATTTACAACATCCATGTTTTCATTAAATACTGTGACTATGCTTTGTGGTAGATCAGTCTACTGGTCTGTCACTGGTCCTCCTCCTGGTAAGGTAAACGTCCTTCATGACAGTAACCGGTACTGAGCTTTTTACTAATAAAGAAAAATAAGCAAAATAATGACTACCTACAATTTTCTTCTGCTTTTAAAGCAAGCAGACATGCTTTCCACAGTAAGTACGTTATGGGTTTGTACTGGTGCCCCTTTTTCTTTAGCTATTCAAAACCCAACACAGTATGAGAGAGCTCATATTGGGATTACTGGGATCAGGGTCTCATGGGGAGAGAAGTACATGGTGCCAAGCTGAACAAAACTCATTCTGCTGTCTGTAGTTTTCACACTTATTTTCAGAGCTTTAGCTTGCAAATGTTTGTCTTTTTGTTATGTTGTTGGGTTTTTTTTTACTCTGGTCAAAATCAGGAGTTGGTTTTCAGCAGGAGTAATGCTATTGTGCTTATAACTTATTAATGCTACTGTAAAATCCTCTCTGACTCTTCTTCAATTATGAATGAAGCTTCACATCTAAAATGCTGCCTTGTGCCTGGCTCACAGTGGGTAAATGAAAAAGATGCTTTGGCTAAGCACAAAACTCTTTTTATACACTATGAGATAACTTTTTAACATTAAGATTTGGGAAACTGAGTATTGATGCTGTTGAGAATCTTCAGCTAAACATTTTTTGTTGTGGAGAAAAGGGATTTATTTGACTTTCACATCTCAAGGTTGCACACTTGTAGCAGCAACAGTGCTGGCTCTGTGCCTGAGGAACCTGGGCACTTTCTAATTCATGTGCTGGTGTGAGTCCCCCATGCCCAGCAAACTTCTGCTGGCATTTGGCTATTGAGTGGAGGGAAAGTAACTGAGCAGGGACAATCTCTGTTGCCTGTGGTTTTCCATTGCTGTCTTTCCTTTTCCATCAGCTAGTTCCACATTTTGTCTGTTGGCTGCCTGCTTTTGGTATGTACACATGGAGTAAATCCACTAAGCCTCAGCTCCCCTCTCCTATGGCTTGACTGCTTCAGCTGGTCCCTCTGGGGACCTAGGAACAGTGGAAAGGGTTGCTTGGATTCTTACTGCTTAGAAGCCCAAAGGAAGAGTGTGTGTATGCAGTAAATTAGACCACAAGGCGGCATCCTCCTGCTTTTCACCACCCTTCATATCTCAGAAATCATTTCAATTTGATGCTTCTAACAAAATGAGACTTTTTCTCATTCCCACCATACCTGGATCCCTGTATCTGCCTGAAGAGAACCAGCTCCTCATCCAGCACCATGCTGGAAGACTGGGGCCTACCCAACCAACCCTTCATGTGGGACCAGGGCTGTAGGAACTCATTTGGTTTGCAGACATGGTGTTTGTCCTTGGGGATTACTCCTTCCCGCTGTGAGGAGTGAGCGCAGGGCTAGTCTCATATAGAGCTTCTCTATTATTTACTCATACGTGTTTATTTCTGTTTCCCTCGAGCATTTGAGTGCTGAAGTTTTAAGGTCAAAATTATTTTTATGTTGTTGTAAGAAGAAAATTGCAGTTGGTGGAGCTCTCCATCCTTTCTGCTTCAGATTGTTCTGCAATAGACTGCTTCCTTTATGGGTCTGTTGTTTGTTTCTTTGGGGGTTTTGTGGGTTTTTTCTTATTTGATTTTTGCCTTTGTTTGTGTAACATAGTATCAGGAGGCCACTTCCCCTCTCCTGTCATATGAGAAAGTGGCAGGGAAAAAAGACTTCCTTTATTGTGTGACTTGAAGCAGTTACTAACTGAGCCAGAGAAGTGTTCAGCCTAAGTACTAGTCTTTTAATTATTGGACTTGTAGCTACAATGCATATGCTGGCAACAATTTGCATTTTGATTTTATTAGAGTGGTTTTGCAAAGTGCTTTAATACAACGTCTTACCTTGGATGTTGGTCCTATCTTCCTGACTGCCACAGCTTTTCTGTGCTGGTTTAGGCCATAGCTCAGCATTAAATGTTATACAGTGGTGATTTGGTGCTTCCGTTTGCACATGCATCATCAAGAGAGTGAACCACAAATAGAAATGTCATTCAAATTTCCCCTCTGGTTCTTTGCTTTAATTTCTGTGTCCCCTAAACCCCCATGAAAACTCATGTTACTGGAATAAAATGTGCTATAACTAAAGCCTTATGTTCTTACAGTGTTTGCAAGAGATGTATTCGGAAAATGGACCATCACTGCCCGTGGGTCAATAACTGCGTAGGAGAGAATAACCAGAAGTACTTTGTACTGTTTACAGTAAGTATTTTGCAAGTCTTTTTACAGGACTTTGTTAATTAGGGAACTCACACAACACAGCAGCAGGGAAAAAGGTGTCCCAGGAAGGGTTTGTGTCAGATAATTCATTGTGGGTTGTCCTTTTGCACTGTCTTGTGGCTGAGAGGGTCCTGGGCCACATGCGTGTTGCTTATGTGTTGTAGGGGAATCATAGGGTAAGAGCTGTTGCCACATCTCGAGTGAGGAGTGGGAAGTCTGCATCCCCTTTGGCAAGAATTATCCACCTTCTACTTGCAAGTGGTTTATTTTTGTGCTTGAAAACTAAGGACGTGTTTGACTTTTTGTACTGTCTCTGTGGCATCGTGAGTAAGAAAAGAGAAATGTGAACTTGAATATTCCCTGTTTCTGGAAGGGCTGAAAGCTGCTTCATCAAAGCAAACGGCTGATACCTCGTGGGAGTAGCGTGAACATGACAAGGCTGAGTTTCAGTGATGTTCTGCTTTTATTAATAAATCTTTGGAGACGTGTAGGTTTGAGGAAGAGTGTTCTCATATTCCCAAGTAAACAACAGGGAGATTTTTACGGGAATGGGAAGACCTGTCTTGGTAAATCGTAGCCTGTGTGTAGCATTGCATATAATTTAAAGCTCTTTCTTTGGCCTAATAAAAACCAGAAAGGGTTCAGTGTGAAATATTAAAGCTTGAGAGAGAAACCCTCCATGCTTGAGTCTCTCAGGGAAAAATACTTAATTTAGAAAATAATTACGATTGCTTGAAAACAGATAGAGAGTGTCTTGAGGTTAAAACAAAGTAGCTGTATTTATGTCTTTAATTTTCTTTATTTAAAGTGTTTTGAAGATTTAGTTCTTTCAACCTCCCTGTTATCTGTCTTACATGCTTTTGTTTTTCAGATGTATATAGCACTGATTTCTCTGCATGCCCTAATCATGGTGGGATTTCATTTCTTATATTGCTTTGAAGAAGACTGGACAAGTGAGTACTAAGAAAAATACCTTGTTAAAATACCAGACTCACACCTGTATAAGACCTTATGATGTAGTTTGCTTGCAAACCGACTCCTTTTAGGCTGCTTTCAGAGGAATCTTATCAGGGTTCTGCTACAGTATCTGTTTATTTACTTGTTTTAATGATCAGTCCTGAAATGTCATCATTCTTTCTGATCTGCTGGGATCTCTCTGTTCCAAAAAGTCCTGTTTCAACTCAAACTGATGCTGCCTAGGATGAAGCTGAGCTGTAAAGACACCAGACTGTGTGTGTGCAACACTGCTGTTGACTGAGTGAGCAACAATTTCCTGGATGCTAACACAAGATAAAAAGACCGTGTGCACTTTTTTTTGAAATAAGGGTAATGTGAATCATTCTCACCAGGCTGCTTGGAAAATGTATGAACTCCGATCCAAAAATTCACCCTCACAAGAACAAACAATTCCATTCTACAAAAAAAAAAAAAAATCAACCCACCCTCAAAAGCCTGATGCAAACAAACAAGCAAAAGCTCTGGAGCATCCAGTGAGTTAATTTTTGCGAAGTCAATTGTGATGTGCTTTTTAAAACCCAAGTGGATGTAGGAGAAACCCTCTAGGAAGTACCAAGTCAGTGCACTGCACACAGACTGTGTTTGCAGATGCCGCTGCATTTTTCTTTTAGAAGAGCCTTAGCTTCTTTTTCCATGGAGTTTCAGTAGTGTCTTTCAATACAATGACACAGGGTTGGTGTATGACGTTGTAGAGGCTGATGGGTGCCATTACCCAAACGAAATTAACGAGGTTGTTTGGCAGTTTAGAACTTGGTGAAACAGCTGCCTCTGGGAGTGTGAGGATTTGCCTCCAAGACAGTAGGGGAAGGATTTCAGATAAATCTGGAGATGATCTGACAACACTCAACACTATGATTTTTGCCCTGTAGTATTTTCCTTCCTCTCCCTTTTGTAGTTACCTGCTTGGGTTTGTGGTATAGAATATGATGAAACATAAGAATTAGGCTTATTTTGCGCTTCTTAGGTTGTATCTTAGAGTAGATATCAAAGGAAACACACTCTCGTTTTGTGTTGGTGATACAGAAATAATTACCCTTGTGTCCTGACCCACCAGCTTGAAATTTCTAACGGACTTTATGACTGGAAAATCTCATAGATTAAGGTTTAGGAGAGAAGCTAAATGTGAAATGGAGTGGGGCCCTCACTGTTGTGCTGGGGAAACACCAAAGTGTAAAAGAAATTTGCATTCTTGAGGCACTGCAGACTTTTTATTTGGTTTTTTTTGACAGTTTAACTATGGAAAACTCGTGGCTTTTGCAGGCGTTTTGCAGCTGCTGTGTTACCTGATCTCTCCACTTCAGCTGCTGTTGTTTTATCTTCTCAGAGTGCAGCTCCTTCTCCCCGCCAACCACAGTGATTCTTCTCATCCTCTTGTGTTTCGAGGCTCTCCTGTTCCTCATCTTCACCTCAGTCATGTTTGGGACTCAAGTACACTCCATCTGCACTGATGAAACGGTGAGTGGCTGTGGCGGGGCTCGTGTGCATGCAGTATTTGAGGAGAGATCTGTTGGAGTGTGCTTTCTGAAGGTTAAAGTGAAAAGTTGAGAGCACCTGGGTTTTGCCCAGGATGCGCTGTGGGACTCACAGAAACCTGCTGCAAAGCCACCCAGTTCAAAGATGACAATGCAGAGGTTATGCAGTCTGGTGGTCCATCCACTTGCCTAAAGATGGAGCTGGAGACATTCCTGCTGCCGGCCTTCACCAAGCATGCTCAGATACCTCAACTAATAGGAGAGGTTGAAGAGAAGTGTTAGTCTTCAAAAAATATTGACAGCTCCTCTTTCATCCTTGGGCTCCTTCAGTTTTCTGTGCCCTTCTCTTGTTTGCCCATGGCCAGTTGAAGCTGGAATTAGGTATTTTTGCTGCCGTTGGAGAGCTGTGATTTGCGTTATAGACTCCTCGATCTTTTTTGCACTGTATTTTTAATGCTTGGCTTCTGCAAGAGGCTGGTGTTTGCTCTGTGGCTCCACTGTGTTCAGAGGAAGACTTCAGCTGTTCTTTCTGCTGGGGAGAGCCCCAGGAAGAAGTCCTCCAGAGTGACAAGATCCTGCCAAGTTTGCATTTATCGATAAGTGTGTAAATTTGTGATGCTGCCTGTGAAACCATCGTCTGGATTTCTCAGTCTTTGAAAACCAGAATTTTTAGAAGCTGCTTCCCATGGCTGTGCATCCAAACAAGTTCCTCCATTCTCCCTTCTCCTCAGGTTCTGGGAACATGCAGGTGTTAAAGAAACAATGCCACAGCTGAAGATAAGCAAGGAAACATGGTCTTCCCTGGTTGGGTTCTGGGTCTTCATTTTTGTGTTCTTATTTAATAAGGGCAATTTGCAATCTGGTTTGAGCTGAGGAACATTGCCAGGTGAAACTCTTGCTGCTGTGGTCTCTTCCAGTGTTTCCCTTCACTTTTTATAGACTGGTTTATGTCTTGCCCTTTCTGACCTTCCTCTTCCAGTCCCTGGGAGACCTTATTTCCCATCTTGCATATGCTGTCCAGCTGGGATGTTCGCTTCCTGCCTGAAGGGTTGCAGAACCCCAGGGTTTTGTTGACTGCAGAGGTGCTGTTTACTCAGCCCAGCTCCAGCAGCTGATCCATGCTGTGTCCACCAGAGCTCCCATGATGGGTGTTCTGAGGCGTGTTGCAGCGCCTTTACCCATAGCATGGGTCAGGAGAAGCTTAACTTTGGGAAATCTCTGACGTTCAAGAGAAGAGTGACCCAGTCGTGGAAGAGTGATGCTTTCCAGTGATTCCACATGTTCATTGTCTTCCCTGGCAGCCAGGCATCGCTTTCCTGAAAGACCAAATGCACTTTGTGGCGTCTAGGCACAATACAGATAATTTCTTAATTATTTTTTTAACAACTGACTGGTGACGGTTGCAGTTCACTGCTTGATGCCTTAATTTTTGCTCTCCCTCTAACCTTTACTAAACAACGGCAATTATTTCTGTCCAGCCAGTGTCCAGTGTAACCTTTCCTCCCTGCTCTCAGCCCATGCATGTTGTCACAGCAATTCTAACCAAAGGTGAAGAGGCAACAGATAGACTTGGCTACACTGAGCCATGGGCATTTCCTGAACTTGCTTGGTGAATCTGGGACCATTATAGAGATGTTTCTGGGTTCATTAGGGTTTGGGTTTTTTTCATGCGTGTCTGCAAGCTTATACCTGGTTTCCTCTAAAACTTTCCCATCTGGTTAGCACATAATGCTTTCAGCCATTAAAGCACAGACTTTTTGTTTGGTTTTAGGTGGGAGGGATTTTTTAATCATCAGCAGAGACAATCTCAGAAGGTCTTAGAAGTTTTATGAAATAACTAGGCCTGAACAAAACAGAAGTAATTTTCTTCCCAAGTAATATTTTAGTTGTTGTTTTTTTTTTCTAGCGTAAAACAATGAGAAGAAAAGGCAAGGCAGTGTAGATGCATTTTTGTTTTCCTACTCCACCCTTTGGATAAGGGGTAACTGAGAGCAGACCTTTCCCCTAATCCAGAAGTCTGAGCAATTGACTGAAAATGTGATGTTTCTGTTTTCAGGGAATAGAACAGTTGAAAAAGGAAGAGAGAAGATGGGCTAAAAAAACAAAATGGATGAACATGAAAGCAGTATTTGGCCATCCGTTCTCTATAGCATGGCTTAGCCCATTCGCAACACCAGACCAAGGAAAAGCAGACCCGTACCAGTATGTGGTCTGAGGAATTCCTGACCAGCATTTCCACTCAAATATAAACAAACCTATTACAGCACTACTGTTACAAATTTTTTTTCATGAATGTTTCAAACAAAAAGCAAAACAAACTTTTTTTTAATGTCTATGGAATGGCTGACAATTGCAGAGAAAGATAAAGCCCAGTGCTCCACAGTTTTAGAGCATTCTGTATCTCTGGCTGAACCTGCTGCTGCTTTTCTCTTTTTATAAAGATTTCTTTTTTTTTTTGTTTGTTTTTGGTTTTGTTTTTTGGGGTTTTTAAATCTCATTAACTTTACTGGCCTTTGTTTCTTTCCGCTCTCCGTATGGCGTAACTAATGTGAAGGGGGATCCTCTTTCTCTGTTGTGACCCACCTCTTCTAAATAGATTTCTTGTGCTGTCTCCTGACCGCGCTGAGCTCTGGGGAAGACCTCTGAGTGCCAACAGCCCTGCACAGACAACTCTGGACTTCCCGAAGGAGCGCAGTGCGCTTTCCTCACTGAACTTAAGCAGAAAAGCAGGCACTTCGCTTACTGTAAGGTGCAAGACAAGGAGCCAATGCAGCCAGAGAGCCAGTTGACCTGGTGATTGATCCCATAAAGTACTTAAACCAGACATTGCCAACACCAGCCTCACCCCACCCATCTTTTTCCTTCAGCCACATGACTGAATCCATCTTTCTGACATTGTTTTATCTGTTCCCTCCCTCATGCACAGAAGATTGTTGCCCTCATAGGATAACCACAGCAGATTTAGAAGACTCTTTGGATTCTTGAATGCCTTCCACTCCCAGGAAGAAAGAAATCTGATTTTTCAAGTGTTTAGAATAGCTGAATACTCTCAGTAATGAAGGGTTGGAGCACTGCCTGCTGAACAGTGTTAATCTGAAACACCAGTGGAACACCCAGGTTACTCGGGAAACATGTAGGTGAGCCAGGGAGATCAAGTCTGATTTAGGGCTTTGTAAATCTCTTCCCATATTTATACATACATGCATGTGTGTGTAAACATGCATGTTTATGTGTTTAAAGTTGGGAAATGCTGATGGTGAGGAGCATGCGTAGGGTTAGGGACTGTGAGGTGATGAGAGTGGGAAGGGCAGTCAGCAGCTCAAAGCCGTGTGGAGCTGAAGCATCTGTGGCTGCTACAGACATCTTATGCTGAGGCAGGAGTTTCTTTGTGGTTTTGGTTCATGACTCTCATGGGCTCGTCAAACAAATCGCAGAGGGAGAATACAATCATGACTACCAGGGGAGCTTTTTGTTCCTCAGTTTCCAATTAAAAAAGGTATTTTTTGGGAGCAAATGACTGCTTCAAAGCCATGGGGGAAGGGAGGGAAGTCGGGGAAGGAGCAGTGGAATGGCTGTCTCATTTTTGGAAGTAATGTGAATGCTGCATCTTTCCAATCTGTTGAGGCTTCCACATGGAAAACAAATGCAATAAAACTTTTTCAAAAACTTGTTTGCTCTTCTTATTTCTGTTCCTAAACTGTTGGGAAGGATTTGTGGTGGTTTCTGCATTTTTCACTCTATACATGAATGGATGAACATGTTTGAGGGTTCGTTGAGGACTCAGCTTCTCTTAAATTTGCAAATGAGTTTATTTTAATGACCCTTATCTACTCCATGTTGTGGAGGAATTTCAGTCACATCATTCTGTGAACAAATGACTCTGTTTTTCATGTTTCAGACAAATCCAGGTTGTTAAGCAGCTTTACTTAGTAGTGCTGATATTTTCAGTCAGACTGACTTTAATTGTTGCACCATTGCAGCTTGCGGAGGTGCTTGCTGGTACCTGTTGTCTATGTGTGTCAGTAACTGGTACTTCCCCTGGGCAATGGAGAGGTACACCTTGAGTGTTGTGGTCAGTTTTGGGCCCCTCACTGTCAGAAGGACACTGAGAAGTGTGCCCAGGGAAGGGGAATGATAAGGGGAATGAAGATCATTAAAGGTCTGGAGAACAAGTGCTCTGAGAAGCAGCTGAGGGAACTGATGGAGGTTAACTGGAGAAAAGGAGACTCAGGGGAGACCCTTTTGCTTTCCACAGCTCCCTGAAATTCAGGAGGCTGGAGCAAGTTGAGCATTGGTCTTCTTCCCTGGCAAGTGGTAGGACTATAGAAAATGGCTGCAATTTGCTCCAGGAAAGGTGTAGGCTGGATGTTAGGAAGACTTTCTTCACTGAAAGGTTATCAAACATTGGAATAGGCTGCCGAGTCCTGATCCCTAAAGACATTTAAAGGATGTGTATACATAAGGGCTGAGGGCCATGATTTGGTGGTGACCTGGCAGTGCTGGGGGAATAGCTGGAACTGATGATCCTATAGCTCTCTTCCAACCAAAGAGATTCTGTGATTCTGGGCCCTATTTCACATAGTGGTAGCCTTAAAAAAAATTCTTTCAGTATTTTACCTGTATGTGAACTGTTGCAGAAATAAGGTGAAATTTTGTGTGCTAATTATGTTTTGTTCTACTTTGGAGGGACTTGAGCCGTGGGAGAAGCAGCTTGTATCCAAAAAAGGTCGCTGTTAAGAAGCCATCTTTGACCATAAAAATCAACACCTACTGCTACCAAAATAAGTCACTGAGATTAAGATTGTCCACAGTTTTGGTCTTGGTTTCACGTTTTGTTATTAATGTGGGGATGTTGCTCAGGAGTGCAGCACATCTATCTTTATGGTGAACTAAACCTTGTGAACTAAACCTCAATTAAATCTTGGCTACAGATGGGCAAATAGCTGCTCATAACATAGACCAGCAGGTTTCATGTAGAGTCAGAGGATGGTTTGGGTTAGAAAGGACCTTAAAGGTGATCTAGTCCAACCCCTAGATGTGAGAAACGTGAGATGACCCCAACCTCTTTTCTTCTTGCAGGGGATTGAGCGCCTTAAAAACCAGAAGCCGACGTGGGAGAAGATGAGCGGCTGGGAAGGAATGAAACTGGCCTTTGGTGGAGGCTTCTCCTTGAGTTGGTTCAACCCTTTCTCAAACCTAAACTGTGAGTGCCCAGCGCCGGTCGAGGCGGTGCCAGCAGCTCCTGCATCCGCAATAATGACCCAAGAAGAGATCGAGCAGTTTCTTGCTCAAGATGTTGCCGTCCAAGTGTTAGAGTGAATAAGCAAAGTGTCCTCCAGGATGGCAGGAGCAGCTTTCAGGTGGTTTATTGTTTTTTTTTTAATAACTACTTGTGCTGAAGAGTTAAGGGGTTGGGTTTTTTTAACATACTTCTTGGTGCATTAAAAAATAATTCAGGAGTATTTATGTGGTACAGCACTAGCAGCAGAAGCAGTGCAAATCTCCAGATAAAGCCTGGGGAGTGAGGAGGGAGATAAGCTCCTAATCAAACCTGCAACAGCTGCTGTGTTGAGCTTTTCTTGCTTGGCCTTAAGGAAGGTTTCTCATTGTCCAACAGATTGGTCCCAGCTCCCAGAAATGTGCAGGAGTCTGTTGGATCTGTTGTTCCTTCAGCTTTTTGGAGGGCTAAACTGTAGATAGGCTCTGCTCAATGGCCATATCTGCCCAGCTCTAGCAGTTTTCTTCAAAAATGCAGCCTTTAGAGGATGCTGCCTCTGGTTCATGGAAGCTGCTGGTGCTCTGATCTTAGAGAGGTGGGATACAGGGCTACGGACAGATGCGGCGGATGGGTGAGCTTTCCCTAACTGGAATTCCTTTGGGCTCTAAAACATCTCCAGGACTAAATTTTAAGTGTCAGTGCTCACAGGGTCACCTGAGCACTGTTGTAGCCAGTGGGCTGATGATAGTGGTGCTGACAGGAGCACGGTTGAGATTGGGCAAATGCTGTCTGGGTTGTCCAGTTGCTGGTGGGAGCTTTCACCCCAGGGCTGTGGTTTGTAGGTGTGGAGATGGTGCTGCCTGGCCAAACTGCAGACCAAAGCTGATTCAGGCTAGGCACCAGGTGAAAGAGGAGATACCAGTACTCACTACTGGAGGTTCTGGTTCTCTCCACTTGACTTGTCTAACAGAGGTGTTTCTCTTTTCTCCATTTCTTGATAGCTATGGTTGAGAATTAATATTGCCTCTTAATCTTACCATCCTACATCAGTTGTTGCCATGTGCTGGCTTACGTACACTAATTCTGCTGCTGGTGAACCTGTGGAAGGAATACGTGTTACTGTGAGTGGCATTAGTTTCATCATGCAAAGATGACACTAGCCACCATGTCCAGATATGCTATGAGCCTTTGGAGCTATGAGCTCCAGTTGTCAGTGCAGTTTTAATTTAGACTGGTTTCAACTGGGTTTTTTTATTCCTGTCATCTCCCTCAGGAAGTTTTGTAGGGTATTAGAGACATGCTTCTGGTTTTCCCTGCCCCAGGACATTTGATTTCCTCTCTCCCTCCTCTATAACACAGACCAAAGAGAATTGCTTCCTCCCAAAAGTTTTGCGGGGGGTGAAAGCATAGAGCTGTGAAAGACCTACATGAAATTTTGATTGTTTAAAAGCTGGAAGGGAAAAGCAATATGAAGAGAAGGGTGAGAGCCACAGCAACCACCTCTCCTCCTCCCATAGCAAAATTACGGTTTGAGTGAGACTTGGGGACATGTCCCTGTGCCTTAGGCAGAGCTGTGGTCAGCCAAATGGTGGCTCAAAACCAAATATGATTTTTTTTCATGTAATTGAAACCAAACCTCTTGTTTTTCCTTCATTCTATGTGCTCCTTGCCTCTTGTTAAATGGTGCCTTCATCTTCAGGCCATGCCCCAGAGATCCCACCACTGTTGTAGCTGAGGTTCATTAGCAGGTGGTAGACAGGGTCGTGGAAATAGCATTAACTGTTCTCTGGTGTCTTCCACAGCAGGTTTTCTATGCAAGAATTTACATGTCTTGAAAAAAAACATTTGTATTTTGCCTTGGGATGCTGTTGTACTGATTAAAGAACTAATACATCATCGGCCAAGGGCCATCTGCTCCTGCTTTCACCACACACATGAACCCTGCACTCCCTGCCCTGGGTGCTGTGGGTGGAGGGGTGACAGGGGCACCCTGTCTGCCTTTGGTGGCCCAAGAACCACATGGGTGCTCCTATGTTGATTCCCCAGATCTTTGAAACCTCATGGGAGTGGTCAAAACCATTTTTTGGCCTTTTTCTCTCCTCCCTTTATTCTTCTGCTTTTGTCTCCCTTGCGGGTCCAGTGCCATCACAGAACAACAGAGTTGATCTTAACAACTTTTATTGAATCATATGAAACTGCAATCAATGCAACCATCGCCTGTAAGTTGGCTTAATTCCCCTCCTTATCTCAGTAGGACTTTTGTTCTTTACTTGGAGAGACAAGTGCATAAGACACGCAGAGGAGGGCCCTGCTGACTCCCTGGGGGATCCTATTCAGAGATAGTGATGGACTTCTCTGCCGAGATCCCTTTGACCTGGGTCGAAGTCAGCTTGGCTACTATTTTCTTCTCGCCTAATCTTGTCGGACTGCAGACTATTTCAGACTTCATGATCCTGCCAGGCTGTAAATCCCTAATGAGAAAAAAAATCCAACAAACCAGTGTGAGTTATGGCTTGTATATGCCACTTTCCAAATTATTTTACTTCAGTAGTTTCTGAGTAGATTTCAGGTGAGTATTTTCCTTTCTCCAGATAAGGTGGTCCTGGCGAAGCACCTTGCAACCCCAAATCTATCCACTTTGTCATGGGGAATTAAAAAACAACCAAGAAACGGACTAATTTTATACTAGTCTTATCTTACCCCTGGTCAAACGTTGTCATCTTGAACAGGCCCAAGCCCTCCACTATCAGCTTGCAGTTTTCAAGGGGCACGTTCAGCTTGTTCTTGAAGATGAAGGCGCACTTGAAGTCCTTGTTCAGTTTGGCTGTTTCTGGCATCTGGCAGAGGAGGAAAGAAAAAAAACCCCACACAAATAAAGATGTTGGCATTGCCGTGGATTTGCTCCCAGTATCCTTTCAACCCTCCAGCCAAATAAAACACCAAGGACTGAGTTGTTTGGAGATGCCACCACCACAGTGTTACAGGTAATAGAGGTTTAACCTGAGAAACCAGGCTGGCCTCACCTGTATGGTGATGGGGGGGTACTCGAATCTTGTTGTCATCTCCTTGGTGAGTTTATCATTCAATCCCTGCACCTCAGCGATGGCATTGATGTGGACCAGCACCTCATCTTCCACTGAGGCCAAAGTCTTCATGTATGTTTCAGGCATGATTTTCAGAGGCACCTGCTTCTCTGCAGGAGAGAAAACACAACACAGTGCTTCACTGCAGGCCCACGAACTGGTTGGCAAAGCAGCTCTGGAGCTGGTGTCCCAGAGTATGTGTCAGACCACACCATGTCCTGTGAGGTTCCTCTGAGGTGCTGCTTGCTGTAAAATTAGTGGTTTTCCCATTTTAATTGCCTGGACAAAATGCCAGTGGCTCAGAAAAATCCCTGAGTCAGCAGTGCCAAAAAGTGGATATTGCTTTAGCCACGAGCCTCCTGGCTTCTGGGAATTAAAAAAAAATCCCTGTCCTTGCCTGTCAGTGTGTGCAGCCACTTCTGCGTCCAACCCTGCTGCATTTTGACAGCCCCAGCCACGCAAGAAAACCCTCAGCAGCAAAGACCTTTGCAGCAATCAACTGAGGCCAGAATTGGGCAAGGAATTCAGGAAGTAACACACCCCAGCTCCAGCACACCTCGCTCACACTGAGAAGACACCCATCTGCCCATGCTGAGGGGCCTCTTAACCGTCTCACAACAGCTGCGGCAGGGACAGGCCCCTGCTATGGTGGGATCGCAGTTACAGACCAGTTCAAGTGAAACCCCAGACTGCCACAGGAAATCATCCACAGAACACAGGAAGCTCCCCATGCCTACCAGAATTTCCTTCCAGCTTGATGGTCTCATCAATATGTCCAAGGCTGGCTTCCACTTTCCCAGTATAGGACTGCAGCTGGCAGGCACCGACAAGATTGATGTTCCAGCTCCCTGGAGCAGCGATCTTCACCATGATGGCCAGTTCAAGGGGATTGCCAGGATACAAAGGTTCTTTGTTGGTTATCTCAATCTTGAGCCCGATCTTGGAGACAGTCTCCTGCAGGGCCACAGATGTGTTCTGGTTCTCTATGGGCTCACCAGCACCATAGCGTGAACGAGGGAACAGTGAAGAGCGGATGAAGGAACAAGCTTTCTCCATAGCCTGCCTTTCCTTCTCAGAGCCTGGAGGAAGTTAAAAAAAAGATAGGTGATAATTGTGTCTTCAGTCTCCTCACCCAGAGCCACCTCCTCTTTATTTATGCCTCTGCTGCTGACAGAAGATACCAGGGGACCCTGAATCCCTGCTCAAGAGACCCTCTTGGATTACCCTGTCACTGGGTCTAAATGTAGCGTTTTGGATTGCAAGAATTTCCTGAAAGATACATTTTTAGAGGATGTTTTTCAGCCTAGTATCTTCCACTCCTCAGCGGGAAGGGTTTAACCACCCAGGATGGCAGGAGCAGCTGCATCTCCTGCCAGATCGCCAGGCCTTGCACCAGGTTTGTCACTGCAGCCACCCCTAGGGTTTTCTCCTGGATAAAACATGCATTATGGAGTGACCTATATGACCAGGGGTCTCCTCTTTGGCCCTCATTTGGAGTATGGGGCAGTCACCTTCAGGGTACTTGTACTGCAAGGTGATGTCTTCCCGCTTGTCCTTCCCCACGGCTTTTGTGCTTATTTTGACACCAATGCTCCGGGTCTCTGTGCTGAGCCTCATGTACTTCTCCTTGCCGTTCACTTTCTTGACGAGCCAGTAGACTTGGTCAGCGTTCACTTCTGCGTACACGAACTTGCCATCGTAGGGCAAGTAGACATCTCCTTCTCGGACAGCCTTCAGCGGGCATGGACCACACCGGAAAATACCTAGAAAACACATTTTTATAGACGACTGAAGTGTGCTAAGAGCTTTTATGTGTTTCTCCTCACTTAAATCATGGCTTAAATCCATGGTGATGGAGCCAGCCAAGTCCAGCCCCTTGTTGTCTCCTGGCAATACCCCACGTTTTGCACAGCTCTGAGGATTCATGACTCCTCAGGAAAGTTCTATGGGAAGCACCTTTACTCAATGGCAAAAGAGCCTTTTCAGGAAAATCCTACCTTGGCTTTGCTCCTGAGGGGTGGCATCAATCGCCTGCCAACCATCAAACCCTGCTGGCAGGTCTGTCCGCTTCATCCAGACGTCGTTCCAGACATGGAAGTTCCTGAGTGTGTTGGGGGTAGAAAGAAAATAAGTGAACTGTCAACAGAACAGTCACCATCTCCTCCTGTAATCCTTAACTAAGCCCTATCCCACTTTGGCAGTACCAGACAGAGTCGAAGGACATAGAGTTCATCTTTTCTCCTTTTTCATTGAAGTAAACATCAACACGCAAGTTCTCATCTGTGTCGTGGGCTGAGTTGAAGGTACTCACGCAGCGGGATGGGATCCCCAAGCACCTCATGACTGCAAAGCACGGGGTCACAAAATCACTCAGGTTGGTGGGTGCCACTGGGATCATCTCATCCAACCCCTCCACCCACCCAGGGTCCTCTAGAGCTGGTTTCCCAGGACCTTGACCAGATAATAGTTAAATATCTCCAAGGATGGAGACCATGCCAACCTTCCATCACCCTCCCAGTGAAAATAATGCTTTTTTCCTGTGTTCAGACACAACCTCCCTGAATGGAGACACTTCAGTGGATACCTGTAGTGAGGACTCCTGCAAAGACCCAACATTGCCCGAAATAGACAGGCTTCTTTGTTTTGTAGTACTGCTGCAAAATAGAGACGCTCCCAATCCAGTCCATAGGGGAGGTCCCATTGCTGTAGTCTCCTGACCAGTTGCCCAGCAGGACACCATTGTCATCATTGGCATTAACCTGTGGCCACACACGTGTGCAAAGGAAAAAAATATGGAGATGAGGCTGAATGAAACTTAAATCTCAGGGTCTCTGGCCACTCTGTTAACTTCTCCACAGCACCATGGCACCCAGCAGCTGCTGATGCTGTCTAGGGACTCCCTGAGTTGGGCACCCTCCACCTGGCTATCTAGAAGGAGGAGGTGTTGCTGCTCAGGGCACACTGCATCTTGTATTTTAAACCCCAGATTCCAAGAAGGGTCCCACCATAGACTATGGCTGCCCCACCAAAACACAGTCCTTACGTTGTCCCTGCCAAAGCAGCCATTGAGGAAGGACAACCACTGGGCTAGCTCTGGAGACTGGGAGATGCTGTACCTCATTCACCTCTTCCCTCCACCCAAAATACCTCTGGATCTTTCCTTGAGGTTTTCCCAAGGACCCATTTCAGATGCATCCTTAAACGTTGCTCAAGGCTCCAGGAAATGAAGTAAGAAGGAGGAGAGAAAGCTGGAATGGGCAATGCTCTTCTCCAAGAGACATACCAAAGCGGACATGACTCTGGACACAGTCACAGGATTCCTCCTATTATTCAGCTTGAGTTCACTTTTGTCCAGCAGATACATGCAGGCGTCCAAGATTGATTCCTCAAACTGTTTTGGAGAAAAAGTGGACATTTTTACACAGAATTTGCTCAGTAACTACAAAGTCTATAAAGTACTTGGAGGAAACCACGTACTTCTACACTTCCTTTATAATATTGACTGTTTGAGCTCACGGAACTTCCCAAAGCTTGTTTTCTCCAAAGAAGGGCTTAAACGAAGCCTCATATTGGAAGACAAAAGACTGTCTCAGTTGACAGTTGGAACCTGACCCAGCAATCTTTACTCCTGTGAGGCGTCCTGAGTCACTGATGTCATCTCCCTGCAGCCCTGCAAATTACTCATGAGAGTAATTAAAATGTAAGAGCACTACTGACGTAGGTATTAAATAAACTCCAGGGGGTGGGAAAAAATGTGCATAAATGCAGATTGCTACAAGCACAAGATTCTGAAATAGCAAATGCTGATAAAGCTCCCTGAGGTCCAGTTGGCAGTGATGTCAAACGTGCAATCTGGTGAAGCTTGGCAGAACTTCAATATCAATTCCCACTGCTTCACAACAGAATAAATATTAGGATAGGAACAGCCCGATGGATGATGCCTTTGGCCCTTATGTGGGAAAGGCAGTACAAAAGAAAACAAGAAGGGAAAAAACCCACCCCAATTCCAACAATTTTGGTGGGGAAGTCAGTCTGGATAAGGCAGAATGCTCTGTTTGGGTGCCTGGGTGCTTCTTAGGAGGTGCAAATATCCCTGCTCTGGCACCTGCCTCTTATCTCTAGCCCAAGCGTGTTTGTCGTTCCACTCCACTGGAGTTATCTCTCAGGCAGCGTGAGGAACACCCTTCCTGAAAAGGCGGGCTGTGTCCTGCACCCAGCGGATGGCTCTGCTCCAATGATGACAACCTCTGCCACTGCTTTCCCCCTATTTTTCCCCAATCGTGATGCAACAGGTAAATGATCAGATTCTTCTCCTTCCTGTGAGCCCTCCCCACAGCTAGGAGCTGGTTATCAACAGCTGCTGTTAGAGCAGGGAGGACTCCTTATTGGATTTTTTCAATTCATTTGACCCAAATTTCTAGTTTGCCAGGGGTCTCCTGCCCTGACTCTAAAGCTGTGCTGTTAAACTAGTCTCTTCAGCAGGAACCTCCAGGTGACCTGAGGTAGGTTGAGCCCTCCCAGGGTTGCTGGCAGGATCACTCCCGTGCTCTGAGCTATGCACAGGCTTAAGCTGTTTACAGGTGTGTGATTCACTGAAACAAGCGCCTGAGGGAGAAAAAAAAGCCAAGAGGAGAACTCTGTTTTACCTGCCCGAAATTCCAGGGTCTTTCGTAAATGCTGTTTGCAGAGCCAACGTAGATGCAGCCCGTATCGTTGAGCACATACTCCTTTCTCTGATCCTCGTTATCCAGGAAAACGACATCATCTGGAGCACAAACATCCCCCTCAGATGTCAGGGGCTTTGCCTCTGCAGGGACAGACCCTGGCAGCAGCGATGATCATCCCCTCCCTGGCTACAGGACCACTCGCTCACCTTTGCACCAAGGATTGAACAAAAGGTAGACAATTCCGTTCTCGGGCTTGTAAATGTTAGTCCCAGTCTTCACATTCAGGCTGTATTTTCCCACTGGGGCACTGGGTGAGCTGGTGACAGACAACAGGCACTGGGGAGGGGACAAGAAGAGATGGCATGAGGGATTGGCATGGGTGCTGACACTCGTAGCCATGGGAGTCCACATAGGGAGCAAGGGGAAGGAGGTGGGACGGGACGTGTCTGTGTGCAGTGCTGGGGTGCTGAACTAACCAGGGCAAGGCTGCTGAAATAATGGGGCTGAGGGGAAGCAGGAATGAGGGTCTGTTTCATAGCTCCAGGTGGATTTGGCACTGCAGGGGTGCTGCCCACGGGCTTTACCTCTTTGCCGCTGTTCTTGATGATGGAGATCTTCCACCCACTGAGTTCCTGCTCCCGCTTCAGGTTCAGTGACATCAAGGTCCCCTTGGGTTTTGTTGGCTTTTCACCTGGGAAGAGACCCAATGCGAGATATGGGAGGGTTGCACAGGTCTGCAATGACCAGCAGCAGGAACAGGCTTTGACCAACTTACCGATGCCAAAACGCACTGCCAGCTTGTCAGAGGCCTTCAGTTCCCTGCTGAAAGTGAGCTGGAGATTAAAGGGCTGCCCACGCCGCACCACCAAGTTCTTGATACTGTAGGCATCTGTGTGGTGCTGGGTACAGTTCTGGCTCTTGAGAAAGTCAATTCCAGTGACTTTCAGATCAGTCTCGGAAACAGCTTTGAGAGAAAGGGAGAAAATGAAAAACAAGACATGAGATGATAAATCACTCAGTGAAGAGATCAGATTGCTCACAGCCCTGTCCAGCCTGACCTGGAATGGTTGCAGGAATGGGGCTCTCAGTCAGTGTTTCACCACCTTGGTCAAGAACCCAATGAAGCTCCTCAAGACACTGAAGCTGATTCTTTTTATTTCCCTCTCAAAAATTAATGCCTTACAACATTACAACATTAGTCAACCTCTTACGGAAGAGTGCATATGTGATTTCTTGCAAGGCTGAGTATGTTTCTCCCCAAGGACTTGATTTCTCCTACAACCCAAGTCACCAGAGGAAGGTCATGCCAGAATGTGGCACAGTAATATTTCTCTGGCAGTGTCTAACCTGTCTTGTAGGTGCCCATTAAATACCCTTAAAGGGTAAATTCTGTGTGAACAGGAGGGAGTAACAGTACCTCAAAAGTGCTCACGAGTGATTCAGATGAAGATGTGGGAGAGTCAGGAAATTTAAAATTGCTTATGGCAGCTTAGAAATCAGCAAGTCAAAGGCATAATGGTTGAAGGGATTAATCCACCAAGCGTCTTGACAGATTCACACGGTACCAGGCAACCCAGCTAACCTGAGTATCAACAGGAGCCATCCCGAATGTCAAAGAGGGTGAGAGCTGCTGGAAGCTGCTGTGGCATGAGTGATCTGGGCTGGAGTCAGTGCTTTTACCTTCTCCCTTTAAATTCACCTTTTGCTGACTGATTTGAGAGCTCTTTGTTTGCTTGCTGCTTGCCCGACGCTGACCTCGGGCAAATGTTTCTGCACAACAGGGTGTGTAGTGTACGTAGAAAAAAATTAGCTGAAATTGCTTAACCCTCTTGGAAAGGATGAAGGGGAAGTGCACTTTCCTCAGCATTAACAAATCTCCAGCTGCTGAAGCTGGATTGCCAGCACAGGAATTAATGATTTACAGCGGAGCTGAATGTGCCAAGGATGTGCCTGCTTACAGCATCGAGGCTCAGTCCTGACTGCTCTCGCTCCGGGGACCAGCCAGAAGCAAACTCAAATCCTGAAACCTATCAGCTTAAAAAAAAGGGGAAAAAATAAGGAAAAAATTTCAAGGCAGCAATTTTTTATCTCCTCGTTTCATGATGTATTGGAGTTTCTTCGTGCACTAACCTGCTGCTGCTACCTGCCTGGAGAGATGTTCAGAGCTTCTTCAGCACAGCTATCGCCCAGAATACAAATGGGCACTGGAAGGTTTTGCACTGATAGAGATCCTGGAGCCTTTTTTTTTCCATGAGGATGAGGTAGTGTACTTTAAAAAACAGTATCAATACAGAGCAGAGTATGTATGGCATGTTTGGCTTCAGTGGGTGCTCAGAAGGACAGGAGGGAAATGGGATAAGAAATTTAGTTCTGCAAGAGAAAGCAGAATTTGGACATCTGCATTTCCGCTCCCCATCCTTGGCCAAGCTCCAGGCAAACACTCCAGAGACACAAGATCCCATCACAAAGATGCTGCCGCTGTCCAAGACTTCTGGGAAAATTCAATCCCGCCCACACATGAAGTACAGAGGTGTGACATGGAGGGCTCAGAGCAGTGTCAAGAGCCCTACAACCAGCACCATCAGTACAAACCCTGGGGTTTTGGCCATCCTGGGATTGGGCTGGCCCCAGGACCTGGCCAGCTGTGGTGGCTGGAGAGACTCAAGCACCTTTCTAACATCTTCTAGCAACAGGGCAGGCAGAAGGGCACAGGATCAGGATAAAGCTAATAACCAGGGAAATCCCCTTTTCAGATATTTCCAAATCTCTGTCAGATGCTATCAGTCATTGGTAAGAGCAATCATCTACACAATTAACAACCCAAATGAAACTCCTTCCGCCCCGACACAGAACAAGATTGGAAAAGCCAAGTTTCTTCCCCATTATCTCTGACCAAACGACACACTCACAGGTTGATGATAACCAAGCTGGTTTATGTTCCACCAAAGCCAGAATTTGCATAGCCAAACCACAGTGGTGGCACCAAAAACCCTTTCCCCAAGGTATCCCTCCATGCAGTCAGAAGGGTGAGAAACCCTCCATTAAAAACTCACCAGCGAAATGGCTCATGGCTCTTGTTGGTGCTCCAATCCAAGGTGTCTGCGATGCCTGCAGCTTCCCAAGTTCCTGAGTAGCCTCTGCCACTTGCTTCTGAGTGTGGAGAAGGAAGACAGGCTGCCCTTTTATTGGTATCTGGCTCTGAGGTGTCAGCAGGTCCACTGCCAAGGGGTGGTGTTTAGAGAAAGGAAGTTCCCATGAAAAAAAAGCTACAACTCCCTGTGCACATAGTCAGACCCTGAAAAACAGCGAAACTTAAATCCCGACTCACATCCAAGGTAGATTTGCACAATCAGATGACAAGTGGACAGACCCTTCACTGACAAACAGTAAAATCATGAGCTGGATGAGTAACAAGATCACACCTCTGCTCTAACACTACGGCAACTTGAGGGCAGCCCACAAATACCTAATCCTCAGGAAAAGAGAGTTCCCCAGTAGGACCAGTCTAACTTTCTTTGAAGTTAGGGAGATTTTTGTCATCATATTTGGGACAGAAGTAAGAAACACAGTAGACTGGGTGCCACCTTCCAGCTGCTCTTTGCCCAGTTCTCTGCTCTGGAGGTGGCTAGACCCCACGTGCCCCACAGCCACCTTGCTTCTCAGGGTGACCAAAGATGGAGAGATGAGTCTACTCCGTGGAGGGGAGAGCTGGTGGTGACATGGGCCCTGTGGCCAGGAAAAGATACAAGCATGTCCCCAAATACCCCAAAGTGAAGAGGTGTGGGTGCAGCCTCAGTTTCCCAGTGCCCCACTTAATGGCAGCAGCCCATGATCCAGCAAGTTGGATTCAGTCTGCAAAGCTGGTGCATCTCAGTGTAGGATCTCCTTAAACAAGACGTCTCCATGGGAGCCTTCAAAGGCGCCAACTTTTCTCTGTCTTGGTACAGTTGGGTTAATGGTTGGACTCGGTGATCTTGATAGCCTTTTCCAGCCTAGACAATTCTGATCAACCGAGGTCAGTAGGTATTTACTTTAGGAGGACTGTTTCATTTGGTGCTGAAACACGGGTGCAAGGCAGGCACTGAGCTAGCAGATCCCACCCTTGGAGCATGCCGCTGCTTGCTGGCAGGTGTTCGCTGGGTGTCCTCACTGAAGAGCATGACTAGCGCATCATGGGGCACCGAGGGTTCAGGACATGTCGGTAAATCTGCGTGAACATCTGAACCATTCTTAGCAGATGGAGCATCACTCACCATTCCCGGCCAGACAATGCGCTGGCAGCAAAGTATTTCACCATTGAAAAAACATGCTACAACTCCAAATCACCTCTCTGGCTTGCTCTGCCACCGCATTTCGTTCCTCTTGGACGAACAACATGGGATGAAGTCCCACGGAGTACATGAAGTGTTGGGTCACCATCACAAAAACACGCGTAATCTGAACACTTACGATGTGAACAACTGGTTTCAACTTAAATACAGTAACAACCCACTTCATCTGGAGCCACTGAGAGGAGCTTCTGATCCAGTCCCAACCTGTTTTATTTACAAATATACTTCCATGCTTGGTTGGAGAGGGCTTAAATTGTGCTGACTCAACAGTCTTACCACAAAAACTATAGATTTTTTCAAAGAGGAATGAGATGATGTTGCTAACACGCTGCACAATAAAACATGGGTTAGGTGCATGCTGGAGGGTCACTGGTGGTGACAGGACTTGTTCACTGGGGCCAGTCACACATCTAGCCCTGTAGGGTTTTGCAAAAGGCTGATTTCAACAGTGTGCAAGTGTTGACGCTGGTTTTGAACCTCAGAGTTCAAGGAAAGATTGCAGAAGTTAAGAGGGTGTGGGTTCTGCCCTGCCGTGAACTGTTTCCATCTTGGAAGATGCTTGACCTTTTCACTGTCTACCAGAATTTTTAGTTTATGCCAACTGACAGCATCTTGCTCTCAGCTCTCCTTCGCTTTGTCCAGCTGCTGGTTTTTGCCTGCTCCTGTTATCCTTTTTTCACATACTGGCAGTATCTCAGCTCAAGGACACTACACTTGGCACACGGTACAATGCTCCTGCATGAGCTTCCTGCCCTGGCTCACATACTCTTGCCCTGCCAGGACAAGCTATTTAGCTGTCAGACTCTCCTACACAGTTGTTGGCAAGATCTGGGAAAAGAAATTTCAAGTACAGGAATGTTTGTTAAAGTCAGATTCAACCTGTTTTATGCTGTCAGCAGGTGATTTCTGTCCTTCCTACAGGCAAATCTCCTTTTGTCTTTGCTGGCCAGAGCAGCTGGCTGTGGTTCAGCACCGTGGCTCTTCTTCCTCCTCCCTGGTGAAGCTAGCCCTTTCCAATTTTTATTTCCTGAACAGT
The DNA here is from genome assembly GCA_028565055.1 of Phoeniculus purpureus. Classification (NCBI taxonomy): domain Eukaryota; kingdom Metazoa; phylum Chordata; class Aves; order Bucerotiformes; family Phoeniculidae; genus Phoeniculus; species Phoeniculus purpureus. The sequence goes on from JAOXOE010000506.1 coordinate 26,544,132, forward strand.
TAAATCACTTCCATCAGCCTCATGAAACAATCATCTTCTAATTAAGAGAAGCAGAAGATGGTCACTTTTCCACTGGCCATCTCCAAACTTCGAATTACCTCCCAGCTTGCAAAATGAGACACCAAAGGCTATCAGCCTTATCTGCAGGTGAGGCTCCCTGCGGCCAGGTAACTCACCTCATTAGCTGTCAGAAGAAGGCAACAAAACACAAACAAATAAAATCAGAATTCCCCAGCAGCTGCTCCCCTATTGACAAGTTTGCCCTTTGCCTCGGGTTTTGTTTATTTTATGTATCACAGGTGACAAGAATTAGCCACACTTCCAGAGCATGAGCACAGATACTGGTGCACATTAAGTGCGACCCAGCGCTCCACTTTTACACTTTTCTTCACTTGTGACCCCATGCCTACTTCTGGAGAAGCCGCCTTTGATAATCTACTTCTCAATAACCTTCTGAGCTTCAGCTTTCTTCTGCCTTGCCTTTATTTTTCTATGTTGGGTCAGAGCAACACAACACAGATCCAAAGCATCACGGGTTATAGCCTCCTAGGTCCTGAGGGGCACCACAGCAAGGTGCCTCCAACTGACCACAGCAGGACTGTTCCCACATGTACCATCTAGTAAGTGCTGAGTCCTCCCTGAATCACAGCCTGGGGAACAGTAAGTACCGAGAAGTCTTACAGGGATAAGAAGGAAAAAACTGCACAGATGACGAACATGTAAAGACCTCTTCTCAGCTAGATCTTCTCTGAGGTGCTACGTTGGTCCTCCCCTCCCAGTTTCATTACACTCCTATCTCAGTCATTAGGAACTTCAAGCGCATCTCATCCACGTAAGGATCCTGGCATGCTGGTACTGCAGTTACTCTGAGAGCAGCCTTGATCTGATCTGATCACTTCTCACTTGCGTACATCAACCCTGGGCCAGGACAGTGGCCTGTCAGCTATGCCCCAGGGGCATCCCGTGATCCTAACAGGCAGAATCTCCTCCAGCCTTACATGAGCCAACTTGTGGCAGGCGTTTGGATGTCAGGGGTTGATGCAAGATGGCCAAGCCCAGGTCTTAACTGATTCCAAGTCATCAGGCCCCTGCTACCTGGTAATGAGTTTCTCACAGGCAAATACCAGAGGAGTGATTGGTGCCAATAAAACTATCACAGAATTTCCATTGTTTCCTTCTCCCTGAACCTTGGAAGAGGGAATTTGGACCTAAAATTAAGGATGTAGGTGCCTTGCTTCGGGCATGTACCTTCATAAGGAATGAAAACTGCATCACACTCTGCCCAACCCAGCACCACCCAGGCAGTCTGCTCCTGAAGAAGGCCAAGACACTGACAAACCAGACACCATAACCATATAGATACCAAACAGAGGCAAGAAGATTCTGGCTGAGCTGCAAGAGGCAAAACTGCAAAATCAATCAAGGTACAGGAAGCAACCACGGGCAAAGGTTGAACTTGGGATGTCACTACTGTGACTGCTTTGACCTTCAACTCTGGTACAACTGCTGCACTGGAAACACCAAGTATGAACCTCCAGTGCTGAGAAGATTATGCTACTTATGGTCTAGAATGACTCATAAGGCACTTCTGCTTTTCCACTAAACATTACTGAGTATTTTATGGAAGAAATTACAAAAAAAATAACTTCATTGTGTCACTTCTTCCAGACAGCAGCTTGGGCTTTTTTAAAAGTAAAACTGCTGCCTTTTTGACCCCTGGGAAATGACCAGCCCCTGTTATGTCCTGGGGGCAGGAGTTCCTCTGCTGAATGACACACTGAAGGAGGAAGAAGCTCCACTAGCTTTGAAACTTCCCTTGCTGCCCCCATCCTTGTGGTAGAGGATACAGCCACAGCTACCCTAGGTGACAGTCTCCATGCAACTCCTGAGCTGCTCAGCCCCTATTTCAAACCACCACCATCTCTTTTCCACATTGAACCGTCCAAGCCTGCTATCACTGTTCACACTCTGTCAAGAGAGCAGAGATGGGGAGAAGGACCCTTCATGCAGCATGTGCTTGGTCAGGGTCCAGCAGGGTGGGTGCAGTTATTCCAGGGCTGTATCCACCCTAGTGCCACTCACTCATAAACCATCTTCAAGTGTGCATGTATGACCGCACTGACTGATTGCAGTGTGGACACACGGCCACCGACTACACCTAGAGCAAACAATACAAAAAGGCACGAGGAAAAAGTAAAGCAGAAGAGGGCTGCGAAAAAATAAAGGGTCAGGGCAGGGAAATCGATAGCACAAATATTGAATCAGGGATAAAATAGTTTATCCATTTTACGAAAATCAACTTCAGTGAACAAGGAAAATGCTGACAGAACACCTACCCACCTACAGGATATGTGTTTGGTTGCACATGTCAAAGTGAGAAAACAGAAACTCGCATGCCAGTGTCTGCAAGTAACATTTCTTTCTGCAGGGTTGGTGAAGCAGCTTCTCCCCTCCTGGCCATGCAGGCGTGAGTGTCTCTGTGTACAGGTAGATGTACACAGTCTACAGCTCTGATGATGCTATGCCACATCCCCACCAGTCTGACTCACCACTCCATGGTGGGAAGGGAGAACCTTCCTAGACCAGGAGGATTTGCAGGAAGGAGCTGGTTCTGATAAGGATGTCCTCACCTTGCTAGGAAGCTGGAATAGCTACATGTCCACCAGGGATGTTTCGGAAGCATTTTTTATACCTGCAAGTTGCCTAACTCAGCAGTGTCCTGAAGGGAACAAGTCATTCAAAATACCTCCTCTGGGTGAGGAAACAGTTGCTTGACAGCAGGAGATGTGGCATTTGTAATGTCTCATGCTTCCCTGAGGCACTGCACATTTCTCCCTTAACTTAATCAAAACAATTAGGTTCAAAGCCCTGGCTGATGTTCAGACTGTGCACACGCACAAAGAGTGGGTCATGGTGTCAAGCAGAGACGTTCTACAGTCATCTATCCAGAACTGTGCCACAGGAGATGAGCTGCTCACGTGGTCCTGACTCCCACTGCTGGGAGGAACCCACTACTTATGGAGACCTCTGAGGCAAGCAAGATTAAGTGATGGGTTCAAAATGAACATGCCTTTTCCAAATGCTAGTGGTACCACCAGCCACACCCCACTTTCTACCACTCTTTCCAGCCCCTCCCTCACACTTATTTCCGTTGTGGTGGTTTGATTGCCGCGGGGCACAGTGGAGGCTCTGTGCTGGGCAAGCCCTGTGCAGGGTTGAGCAGGCTGTGCATCATCTTCCTCCTGCAACACAAGCAAGAGGCCCAACCCAGGAGTTTCCCAGCACCAGCAACTCCTGACGACTTCAAGGGTGTGCAGCAGCCCTTCACAGCCACTCTTTTCAACCCCAAGGAAAAATCAAAATGAGGGGTTTTAAACAGTCAGAAAGCAAAAGATTTCTTTGAGAGTGGACAGAGTGGCTGGTTAGTTGCTCAGCAGGGCAAAAAGTGTCTGGTGTTTGCCACATGCTGCTATGGGACGTGAGTGACTATGGATGGAGCACTGCAAGGTCTTGGTCACCCCATGCTGGGGGTGCTGCAGCTGGCCATCATTACCCTGCCAAATGTGGATGCAAAAGGGCAAACCAGCTTCAGTTCTACAAATCACAGGAAGTCCAACCTCCTGCCCACACAGGATGGTCAACAATACTAGATCAGGACAGCTGAGTCTTGTCTATCTAAGCCTTGAACATCTCCATGGGGTAACTCCTCTCCAAGTGTCTTGGCTGCTATTAGGCCAGCCTGAGCCTCTCTATCTCAAGCATCCCTCTGGTTCTTCTGGGAGAGGCAAACTTTTGGTTCTCCTGGGAAGACTTCTACCATCGCATCTACTACCACCTGGGCAAACACACTGTCCCTCAAGTTACTTTGGCATACGCTGTGCCTGAGAAGCTGTACAAACCCTCCAAGTTTTGGTGGCCATCTGTCAGTGACAATAGGGACATTTCTCAGGTTTTTAGTTCCTTATCTAGACAGTGAAACTACTACTTTAAGGTTCAGCTGTGATTGTAGTTTCATTTGGCTTTGATCTTCATAAAGGCATACAAGTTACTATTTACCTTGGAATCCAATACTCTTGGGACCTTGTTGATACAACAGAGTTTTCACGCACTTCCCACCATTAATTTAGGAACACTTAGCTTCAGTCTTCATGAGTGACACTGTCACCCTCACTGCTGACCAGGCAGCACCTGCTGCTTGTGCTGTTCAAAGTATGACACAGTATAGCCACAAGATGCCTCAGAACTGAAGCATCACTAAGTAACACATGCAAACATCTCCTAGACCTTGACCTCCAGCAACAACTCATAAAGAAATTTCAGGTTTCAGACGGTCCATGGTAAAAGACTTTGCAACAGCCAAATTAACCAGAGAGGAGAGGGTTTAATTCTTCCCCGCCTTTCACATTAAGATGACCACAGCTTTTGGCTGGCTGAGAGACAGCAAGGGCAAACAACTCAGGCTTGAAGCCTTTATTATTTCTCCATCATCTATGAAGGTCTAAGCAGCCCTGACACACTTAGCAATGTACAGCTCCGCTCCTGGATGTCATCTCCACAGATCCAACTCCAGCAGCATTTCCACCTGCAAGTCTATTTTTACACTACAGCTGAATCTGGTGCAGATCTGCCAGTCATGATAACCCTGACAGGTTCTGAGCCTGGCAGAAATGTGGCCTCAGGTTTTTCTGCACATGCCACAATCGTTACTCACTTTCTGCGGTTACAAGAAGACAGAGACAACCTGGCAAGCCCAGGGCAAACAAGTGATATCACCAGTGTGATGCATACATACTTACAGTCATAATTACCTTTATCCATTGGGATTGCACCTGAAACACTTCCAAGTAAAACAAGACGTGCGGGCAGGGCGCACAAATGGAAACGCTAGGACTGATGATTCCTGCCACACGCACTGTGTTGACACCTAAGCACAAGTGACCCAGAATTCAGCAGATGTCTGTGCACCAGTGATCTGCTTGAGGACATCAGACAAATGTGAATCAGCATCATCCAGAGGTGTAAAAAACCCCCATGTTGTCTGAGAAACTCTGGCCTACCCAATGTTACAGCTTCAGCAGGGAGAGGAATGTGTTGACCACAGACAGTCACAGCAGATGTTCACATGCAGCCTGTTGTGTTGGCCTTGAATGACGGTTTGACTTACACACAGCAGGAAGGGCGATCAAAACTGACTCCTGGTTAAGAGTGGAATGGAAAATGCAGCCACCTCACTGTGAGCGACACACCGGGAAACGATCACTGGGAATTGCAGGGGTCAGATGGCAGTGTCAAGTGTGTGACTGACAGGTGAAGGAGAAGGAACTAAGTAAAGGCTCCAAAGACTTACAGGCAGCGGCAGGCACGGGGCCATTTTGAGAGGCAGAGAGGAAAGTCATGAGCAGCAGAGCACAAATATCAGCTGCCTTCAGCATCTACATCTGATTGCTTTTCTATTTCAGGACAGGTCCTGTTGTGGAAAAGTACCAATGCACAGGTACCTTCCACAGCCACCATGTTTACTCTTGGCCTTCCCCAAACTGGGAAAGCTCCGTGGCTGCAGGGTGTGAAGAAGAGGAGCGGCTGATAAGCCTCTAGCCCAGATTTTCACAACACTGACTCAGAGTGGACCAGCTCCCTCCGAGGCCATCACTGCCAACACATGATCGCTGTCCAGCCATGGTGTGACTTTGCAAGCTGAGAGCTCAGTGGGCAATCAGCAGGTCCATGACTGGTGTGCCTGGAGTTGGCTGGGGACTGGGGATGTTGTCACGAGGCAGGCTAGCAAGGGGTGGCACGGTGCTGTGTCTTCTTCAGCCACCATCATGCCTCCTTCTCTGCTGGGATCTGCACTGGCTGAGGTGCAGCTGTGTGGAGCAGCATGAGGCCACAAAGTGTCACGGCGAGGCCAACCCACCACAGAGATGTCCATGTCTCCCTGAAGAGAAGTTTGCCCAGGATGGCCTGAAAGAGAAGACAAAAGATAAGGTTTTTGTTGGTCTGCGCTGACAGAACTTTGAATCATAGAATGGTTTAAGTTGGAAAAGAACTTTAAGATCATTCATGTCCAACAATCAACCTAACAGTACCAAGCCCATCTCTAGACTCTACCACTAGACTCTACTGTTAACTTTACCAAGGCCATCTCCCGGGGAAGGGATGTACTCACTGAAGAGATGAAGTTGGAGGCTGTTGTTGTCACCGAGGCAGTGGCTGAGGAGGAGGAGAGTCTTAGAGCTTTTGCAAAGACTGTCCACATCATGGCGTTGCATGCCAACACCAAGCCGACACAGCCGAAGCGAAGTAGCACAGGCAGCTGTAGGATGAAAGGATAAAAACACATATTTTCAGCAGATGTTCATTTACTTTCACTAATTTATGGATGTTTTAGAGCAAAAACCCAATGTCTGAGGCTTTGGAAGCTGTGCTAGAGCTGGTGTTACATAAAGGTGAATACATTAAATCACAGAAGGAAAGAGAAGCAAGGAAAGAACCCTGGATGATGATTGACCCTGATGTGATATACGGAAAAGGAGTAGATCCAGTCCTGCCAGAGACAAACATCAAACAGCTACATGCTGGTGGTGTATGTGGTCCAGGACTCATCTGATGTGAACCACAGTCCTCACTACCTCCCATGAGCTGACCTGCCTTACTGCTGTAGCAAGGGCACAGGGGGGTTCTCTGTGAGGAAAGAGAGAGATGAGGGGTTTCAGGCCCCTTGTTTTGCTGTTTCAGCACATAGTCACAACAAAACAAACTCTGAACTCAAGGACCTTTAAGGCTAACCTGGGTCCTCAAGAAAGATTGCCCTTCTTAGACAACCTGACAAGACATGGAACAACCTTGGCCTTAAAAATGGCACGGTCATGCCTAGAAAACCTTCACCATTCATCATCTTCCTCCACACCCATTATTTTAGCTGTGGCAGCCACTGAGTATCATGTACTTGATATGAAGACACCACAGATCGTGACTCTCACTAATGCTCAGGGGAAATATGAAGGCAAGGCTTTGTCTGAGCTCGTTGTGATCAAGTTTGTAGCCCTTCATCTTTGATGTGAAGATGCTGTGCACAGCCACATGTGCCTCTCATGGGTTGCAGATTTGGGAGTAAAGAGATGAAAGCAGAAAACAGTTCTCTGCTTCACCTAACTTCAGTAGGGAGAAGATCATGAGCAACCTCCTGGAGAGTGGGGGTTGGGCTAGAGACCTCTGGAGCTCAAATTAGTCCGTGGTCTATCACCAATGTTGACCTGAACCCACAGGTTCTTCTTGTGACCTTCTGTCGCAGAGCTGGGCAATCACTTTCAGAGGGCTACACAAGCACCACATACCTGCAAGGAAGTTTTTCTAGAGAGAGGTTGAGTCCCACTGTGTCACGGGCAGAGTGGTCACCACAACAGCACACAGGCATCAAGGAAGGGGAGAGGGAGACATTCCTCCCCTGCCAAGGGCTCAGCCAAGCCAGCCCAGTGAGTCAAGGATTACTGTTCTGATTGTTTTTCTGTGAGAAGATTAATTTCAGTGTACGTTTCAGATAATCTGAAATCACTTGTGAAGTGACAAAAGTAACTTTAGATGAAGCCTGGCAGGGGAGAAGAGTTAAGTAAAGGAAAACTTTTGTTCAAGTGAAATGACCCATCCTGGCCAGGCCCATCTTACGCCATCACAACACATTCTTCTGACTGGTAAATCTGTGCTGCCATCGGGTATCCTGCTGCCCTTCGCTGCGGAACCTCTTAGAAGCGTCAATTTGCTGACTGCTCTCTCGTGATTAATTTTAGATTTCTGTAGTTCTTCCTCAAACACAAAACTCCTTGAATCTCGGTTGGCTTGGGGCTGCTCTTTGCAGCAAGGTGCAGAAGCCAAAGGGAGCCCTCCAAAATGCTTCAGCACCTACGGTTGGTCTGAGCAGTTTAAGCTACCAGGGAGCTTAAGGAGTTTACTTAAAGCTTGGTTATTTTTACAGCTAAATGGATTTAGTTCATAGTTATTACTTTGAATGGACCTAAAAGAAATAACCAAATGAATCAATTTGTCCAGGAAAACAAAAAGCAATTGCAGCACAGCTGAGGTTGGAAGTGACCTCTGGAGATCTTCTGGTCCAGCCTGTCACAACTAGAGCCAGTTACCCGGAACTACCTTCCGGGGCCTACTGACAACACTCCCACCACAGATCTTGTCATTGTATCCTCAAAAAAACCTTCTCATCAAATGGTCAAGATTGCTGTCAGTGCAGAGCATCATCTTTTTCTGTAAGGACTGGGAAGAGCATCAGGGTTTAAGTGTTCTGATTCCTACTATCTTAGAAAGGATCAACAGGATCAGCAAGAATTTTTTTAACCATCTCTAATAATCACACAAATCAGTTTTCTTTTTCCTGATGAAATGTTTTTCAAATATAGTCTCTCTTGCGAGTTCTCCTTTGGATTTCAAGTCCAAATCTACATCTTCCATACAAACAACAATCCCTGCTCTATACATAAATGAATGTCTGCAGAATAGATACACATACGGTGTCCACCTCTGCATCTCCTTGCTCACTCGCAATCCTGTGTACATCTCCACCTCTGCCATGTCTGTGTGGTTCACATTCGCACTAGGACAGTGGAGTTTTAAGGTGAAAGGGCAGCCACTCCATGCAACATTACAGTTTGAGAAACACCACTGAGATAAGATCATTTCCTAAAACACCCAACAGAGCTCTCATCGGCTGAGCAGCACAATGGAAACCAACTGTTTCACCTTTCAGCTCTCAGTATGAGTGACCAGAAAGAGAACCAGAGAGAGAACCAGAGAGAGAGTACGACAATGTCATTAACAAAGTAAGTTATTAATGTTATTAGCAAAGTAAAAGGTCGCTGCTTTTAGAGTAAAAGTGACATAACTGAGGTGAGACACTTCTGCAGTGCTGGGTCCAGCTCTGAGCTCCTCAGCACAGCTGAGACACGGACCTGATGGTGCAGGGTCAGAGTAGGCCCCAGAAATGCTGCTCTCAGGGTGGACAGGGTGGAACCCGCTGCTGTGAGGCCAGGCCGGGAGAGCTTGGGGCGGCGGAGAGGGGCGGTTCTGCTGGAGAAGAGAAGCTCCAAGGAGACCTTGGTGTGGCCTTTCAGTGCTGAGAGGGGCAGATAAGAAAGCTGGGGACAGACCTCTTAGTACGGGCTGTTGTGATAGGACAGAGTGATGAGTTACAGTGGGCGATCAGACTAGAGAGAAGGGAGGCACTGTTGACACTGGGGATGGTGAGACACCGTCCCAGGTTGCCCAGAGAGGTGGGAGAAGCCCCATCTCAGGTCCGCTTGGGCCTGGGCTCTAAGCAACCTGCTCTGATTGAAGGGTTGGGACTGGATAAGCTTTGAGGTCCTTCCCAACTCAAACCGCTCCATTACTGCATAAAGCCACCCCTGGCTCCTCTCTGCTCGCCACCACCATGACTCATCGCCGGGGCAGCCCCATCGCCGGAGCTGAGTCATGGCTCGGCACGCTCCCACCAGATGCCTAAGCAGGAGGAGGAACCAAACCAGCGCGGCCCTTCCCCTCACACACCCGCCCCCGTTGCCCCGCTCCTTACCCAGCCTCCGGCAGCCGTCTCGCCCGATCCCAGCGCCAGCTTCGCCGCGGCCGCAGCCGCCGCCCCAAGCAGCCCCGAGGCCGCCGCCGCCCCGCCGCCCCCCATCACGCTGCGGCCGCCGCCATGATGGCGG
>JAOXOE010000506.1:26557781-26582497 GCA_028565055.1 Phoeniculus purpureus
CCGCCGCCCCCCATCACGCTCCGGCCGCCGCCATGAGGGCGGGCCTGCCCCTCCCCCCACGGTGCCTTCCGGGGCGCGGCCCGCGGCGCAGCGCCTCAGCGCGACCGGAGGGGTGAGGAGGAGGCCGCGGTGGGAGTTCGTGATGTTTACCACAGGTTTTCTTGTGTAAAAACAGTCCTGTTGCAGCTGTACGCACAGAGAAAGGCGGAGAGCCCACAAAGACAGGACAGCAGCCGTGCCGGGGGACACCTGTAAAGCTACAGCATGGCCTGTTGCCCACAGGAGTCTTCCGTCCTGTCCACCGTCCAGGACAAGCTCAGCTCAGTCTCATCATCAGCAGGGGCAATTATTCCTGAACTCTACTGTTACCTGTCGATGGAGGAAAAAAAACCTCCCCTGTTTTGAGATCTACAGGCACAAAACCTCCACAGTTCAAGAACCCTCCTCCCCAGTTTGAGGTCTGCAGAGAAGCTCCCCAGGTTAAGGTTAGATGCCATTCGTTTTACTTCTAAACTTCCAAGTGGAAACAAATCTGCAGGATTAGAAACTTCTCCTCAGCCAAATGCTGAAGGAAGGCGTGGGGTGGTGACCTGACCTTCACTTGAGCTGCATCTTTTCAGTTACCTTTTGCCCCATTGCTTGTGGGCAAAAGTAACAGTAGAGAAAACAGAGAATAGTAAAAAAGCTGCTAAACAGTGTTTGATGTTGCAGTATAAATCCAGTTATTTGCAATAAATCTTAAGTGCAATTAAATGAACCCATGCTACACTCCTAAAATGTTCTGCATATTTCACATCTTGTTTCTTAACGTTTCTAACTTCTGTTTGATAAGAAGATTGTTGCAAAATACTTTGAATTCCCTACAGTGATAACATTAAAGTCTCCTGTAAGCCTATACGGGGGTAAAAAAAGGTTAAATCGTTTTAATTTCAAGTAGAGAAGACAATAAAAAGCCCAAAGATATTTGTAGTACTATTTACAAGTCTAAATTCACATTGGTACTTTATTGAAAAAACATCAACATAAAAACTGGTTTTAGATAACCTAGTAAAACCAATTCTATGCTTAGCTTTAAAAAAACCCCACAAAAATTATGCTTTAACAAAATTTTGCTCTGGTGGAAAAATGTAGCATTTCAGAAGAGGTAGGAACCTGAATAAAAGCACAAAAGGAAACAAAAAAATCCAGGTGTGTTCCCAATGGGAAAAACTTTACCTTTGGAAGGTAAGAAAGAGTTTCAAGGAATAACTTTCAGCACCTACCCAAAATCAGAGTTTGCAAAATTACAGGAGTTAATATGTGGTTGAAAGCTGCTCACATCACTGGAGTAAAACTCATCACTCAGTTATTTCCAGTAAAAAAAAGTCCAGGGCCTAAGAGTTGATTATTCCAGTACCACAGCAAAAGTCAAGTTTGACCATTGGCTTTTGCTTACTCTGTACGTTTTAAAAACCATGGCTCCGTGCTTTGCCTTGTTGCTTTTCTATAGCTGGTCATGAGATAAAGATCATTTATAGCTGGTCACATTTTTTTGATTCTTTCAAAAAAGCATTTTCAACTCGTAGTCTTTCAGTCTCCTGTAAAACACAAACACAAGGGTGCATTAAGGAAATTATACTCACTTATCTCATTTTTAAATAGGTGGCATCTACACTTGTTCTTGTGTTTTACACACTCTGTACTGACAGGGTGATTCTTGTCTGGGGCCTGTGAGGAGGTGAACCAGGGACAACCTACATAACTGCATAAAATCAGAGGCATTGATTTATTAAGCTCCCACAAAAGAGGAAGAATTTGAGATTCCATTCTCAAGTCTTATTTCTCTCTCCTATGTTGGGCCATTACTTCATCCCTATTCTACTTTGCACTTTACCTCAGTAAGTTTAGCGTAATCTTTCTTCAGTTTCACAAGATACTGAATCTTCTGGTTTAGATTTTGATGACCAAGTAATTTCCCATTCTCTTCAGCAAGAGAGTCAACTTGCTTCCTCAGCAAGTCCATTTCCTGTAATTAATAAACACATTGTGTACCGCTTAATTGTAAGCCCTCCTTCTCTTTCCAGAAGAAATGGCTTCCTTACAGCTCTTAATACACCGACATTTGTGTTTGTTGTAAGGTCTGATGCAAGAGTTGGTTCATTCAGGAAGTATGTATTTGTCTTAAGTCTCCTTTCAGTGTCACATTAGATCCTCCTAAAGAAGTGTCTGGGTGGGGGGAGGCAGCACCACTTGATTTACCTTATGGATTGCAACAGTAATGGCCATACCTGGAGTTCCACTAGTGCAGGAAGTAGCATTACAAACACAAATAAACTGCAAAACATTTTCCACAGCAATCTTTGGACAATGTTCTGAATTAATCAGCAATCAATTAGCAACAGCTCTACATCTCCTGAATAAGATTCTACTGTAAAGGCAACAAAAAACTACTTTGTATTCAAACCTTTCCAATTCGGTCTCTCTCTTCATATGTTTCCTCCAGTTTCGATCTCATCTCTTCTTTTTCATTAAATGCTTTCAGCTCCAAAGCTCTTGTTCGCTCCATCTCCAGCATCATTGCAAGACAAGTGTTCTCTTTGATTTTGAGGCTATTTTTGGTCTCTTCTAACCTGCCAACAGAAAACAACCACAGAATACTAAAATAATGCTTTAAAAAAATTTTGAGGACGGTTGCACAGTAGGACAAACGTGACCTAGGAATCCTCTAATAATGAACAATTTTTATTATCCAGGCTGAAGTGTATTAAGCGAAGAGCATTAAGAAAGTGCAAAGAATTAGACAAAGTTTAAAATTATGAAGTATTATAATATCAATAAAGAAGCAAGCAAGTATTTCAATTTAATTTGAAATCACTGAATGTACAAATTGAAAATGCAGATAAAGTCAAACTCAAGATGTCCCTTTCAATGTAAGTTTTCCTCTGGTTCCACCTCTTTCAGAGTGTTTTCCTGATATAACCCAACTCTTTTTGAAAATGTGTTAATAGATGCTACTACCACCTACTGATGAGAAAGAGTAAGAACTCTTGCAGAACGTCTTGCAAAACCATAAACATTTCCAAATCCTGTCTTTTCTGGCTTCCCATCTTGGATTTGTATTGCTTCAGTAAACTCAGTAATAGCAGAAAGGAATCATTCGAGTCTCCAGTTCAATGAATTTTATATTTCAACTTACTCAGCTTTGATTTTCAGCATCTCCTCCATCGCTTTATTCTGCAAAAGTTTACCAATATTAGTTCCATCCTTAATGTTTAATATACATATATATGTCATTTAATTGATGCTATGTATCTCATTCCAGATCCTACCAAAATCATCCTTCTAGCCTGTAACTTACATCTTTAACATTCACTGGACATTTCTATGCACACATTTCCTATTTCAGTGTCTGCAGATGCACACACAGCAGAGCTCTAGCAGGGAGTTCTTCTCTCTGGGTGATCCATGGCAACATCCACTGTGACCCTAACTTCTCTTTGGCAGAGCCCTAACATTAGCAAGTGACACCATCTTGACTTTCCAGCTGGGTGGAGGCGAATCACATTTAGGGATCTGAATCTGTGGCTGCTTATTGTGCAATCTGACACCCAGCTTGTCAGTGTTAGGCCAAGACAAAAACCTCAGGAGATTAGAAATGTTTGTTTCACTGCCACAACATAGAAAACATGTTAATAATTCACAGCAGGGAAGGAGCAATGGACATGGAAAGGATAGTAACAGACCTTGGCAAGTCGTTCCTCAGCAATCTCCTCTTCTTTCTCTTTGAGGTACTGAACATCAGGAAGTTTCTGATCACTAGGAAATCCAAATTGAATAGTTTCTTACAAACAGAGGAAACCCACTATGAAAATAACTCCTTATCCAGAGTAAACCAGTACATGTGTGCAGCTGTCTTGACGTATGTCCATACTCTTGAGTTTTGACCATCACAGAACAACTCTGGAACGGTTTAAACCTTTATTTCCCAGAACATCACCATCTTCCTTAGAGAAACAAATGTTTTAATGAATTAAAAGGCAAAACTTACTCCTAAACTCCATCCTAGCACTAAGTTGCTGTTTATTAAATTGCACCTTAAAAATGAACTGTCATCAAATAGCAACAGAATTACTTGCTGTCTGTTGACTCCATAACTGCACAAATGAGATGGTTTTTTTTGATTTTCCTTTACCTGTTCTTGCTTAGCCTGTGAGCTTCTACAAGGCTCTGTAAATTCCTGTTGTTCTCCACCAATATCTGCATTTCCACACGCAAGTTCTCCAGCTCATTCAATTGTTCCTAAGCAAGTGAAACGTTGAATGTTTTAATTGAAGACAGAATTTCAATTCCTGCTTTTACTTCCAGCAGAGTGTGTTTTTGAGGAAAATAGAAAATTAAACAATTCCCGAGGCAGACATCTGCATCACCCTTGTGTTACCAGTTTCATTAGAAACTTGATTTAGGGTAGGACAGAACAGTTCCATCAGCAAAAATGATATGACCGTTTGTATTAATGAACACGAAACAATTCGGTCCTTGGGAAAACAAGATCTATGGACATGTCAAGCAAGTTGTCACCATTTGTTACTGGCTAGGAAATGAGAAGACCAAGAACTGCCTCCCTATCTTATGGAATACAGTAGTGAGCAGAACTCATTAAAAAAATCTGAGCTGTATCCTGTCTTATTCTAACTTTACAAATTGTCTGTGGAGACTGACTTATGATACCTTTAGCCGTAGGATTTCCTCATTTTTAGATCGTCGTTCCTCATTCAGTTCATGTACAAGGTGCTCCAGATTTATTGCAGAAGCTCGCCGATCGGCTATTTCTTGCTCATGAGTTTCCAAGAGCTTTGCCAAATTCACATCAAAATTAGGGGGAGTTTTTGGACACTGGCAAGGAACAAAACCCAAAGACTGTTTGTGAAGAATGGCTTCCCCTATGTACTAGTTACAAGTTTTAGTAAGAACTAAGCCACACTGTGAAGTTTATTTGTGCTTTTTATGAGCTTCAAATCACTACAATGAGAATGTTTCTCTCCAAACATCATACCTGAGGAAGTGTTACTGATGAGGCATCCACAAAGCAGTCAATTTGCTTCAGTTTTAGTTCATACTCATTCTTCCTCTTCTCCAGTTCTTCTGTCATTTTGTCCAACTATTAGCCAATTAGAATGAAATGAATCATAACACATGCAGCTAGAGCTAAAATTTGGACAAAGACTTAATAACAGCTATTTGATCTGCAAAAGCTCCAAATTGCTCTCAGACTGTCTTAATTTATAGAGCTCAACAATTCTCTGTTACATAACAATATTGTTTATTAAGCTACAATGAACCACAGCTCTATCTAATGACCAGAAGAATCTCCTTGTTTTACCTGTTCCCGGAGTTCCTGGATTAGAGCTTCTTTCTTTCTTAGGTCTTCCTGTGCACATTGAAGCAACAAATCATGTTTCTTGGAGGCCTCTGTCAGACTCATCAGCTGCTCAGTGGTATGATGCAAGTCCTCGCACAGAAGGTCCCTCTAATTTTAAGTCATTGGACGAGTAAAGAACAAAAGGTTGAAGTTATTACTCTAAATTAGTTGTTTCAAGATGTGTTTTTATTGCTACAATTGCCACATTGCCAACAGCTACAGGCATCTCCCTTTCCCCTTTGCTTTTTCATCATGACACCAACCATACATTTATTATTTTATCACGTTTTTGCTATCCATTACAGAACAAACCTGAGAACTTCCCTACAGTATATAGTTACAGTCAGATACCTGGGGAGACACCTGGAATGTAAGAAACCAGAATGTACAGATTTGATACCATGCTGACTTAGCAATTACAGCTATTTTCATGCACTGCTACTAGGTAGATGTCTGGATTTATTCTAGGGTCTACACTCCCACACAATCTGATGGCTCATCATACCTACACGAGGTGTGTTAGCCTAGAAGAAGAAACTACTTCGTATTTTAAATGCCACCTTGGATTAGTACTACTTGTCCAATCAAGAAAGAACAGTGGAAATTAGTAACTGAGGTAGAAAGTGGAAGGAGAAATGCTATGAATACATCAGGAGCCAAAAACACCAAAAGATAACCTGGTAGTAAGACATTGTACTTCACTTGAAAAAAGAAAATATTTTGCAGGCAACTCAGTTTTGGGTTACAGATTGTTAAATTATTATCAATGAAGTGATTATGTTTATTAAACAAAGGGGAAATCTATTTAAGACAGAGTTAAAAAAGGTACAATTTCAAAAAGCACATCCACAGCTGAATCCTAAATCTGTTTCCAGCAGGTGGAGCTTTTAGTTAAAATTATGAGTAAAGACAGAAAACATTACTGAATGTAGTAACATGGGGGAAGAGACACTCTTAGACATAATATATTCTTCTGTCTAGTTTAATTTCTCAGCTGCATCATCTAATGCCACCATTAAATTCAGCTGATGACTCCTCAGTGGCCTTAACAAAATGAAACCAGGCTTTCAGCACAGGTTTTTATGAAGTAGCTTGTAAAATATTTAAGCCAACTAATGGGATAATTTAACAGATTTTGTCAGGTATCTCATGAAAAACTCCTTTAAGAGCTTAACTAGCTGTAGTTCAAACTAAAATGAAGTTTTACAAAGCCACATCCAATGGATCTGTTGAACAAATAATCACAGTGTAACTAATGTCATTGTTTTTACCTCAATGTTATCAGCTAATTGTCTTCTCTCCAAGGTTTCCCTCAGTTCTTCAATCTTCTTTTCCTGATCCTCTATGGTTCTTTTGCTTTCTTCTTTTGCAGCCAGAACGAGATTGTACTTGCTCTATAACAAGTATTAATTGGAATTTTAGAATATTTCAGAACGATCTATCACACCTGCTAAAATGTATAAGCTACATTAGCAGAAACTAGTTGTCAGAACAAGGGAAAAAGATTATTTAATGTGTATCAGCCACCTCGTCATATATTAACCACTAAAGCCATTATTAGAAAAAAATCCCAAAAGAACCATACATAGAAATCTGTCTAATCAACATATTGTCTATCATTTAAACATTACTGATGTTCTATCAGTTAGCAAACCAGACCTATTTTCATAAAGATGCATCATGTCTATTTATAGTTATACACATACATATATTGCTTTGTACTGGTTTTCAGATGTAGAACTTAGTGCTATCAGCAACATGAAAATGCACTCCCTCAAATACCAATTTACTACTCAGCTTCAATTGCCAAGGTCTTAAATTGCCAATTTCTGGGAAAATCTAAATGTGACTGTCAGCTGAGCGTGGGTTTACAGCATGTGAATAGGTCCCTGTAGAACCATTGCTCTTTACCCACCACGTGGAAAGAGTTTGGTTTTCAAGCCAGCCTTAGGCATAAAATGTTCAGAAGATTTTGATATGTCAAAAGAAAGACGTTTCCTTCTAAAACACTACAGCAAGTTGTGCTGTTTGAGACTTGTGATAAGACATGTCATTGCCTTCCATTTCTGAGAAACACCACCACGTCTTTCAGAATGACAGAACAGAATCACACAATTACTGAGGCTGGAAAAGAGGTCTAAGACCATCAAGTCCAGCCTGTGACCTACCACCACCACAACCTAGACCTAAAACGTACATTTATATCCTCCAGCTCTCTTCTCAGAGCATCTATGGACTCGTTTTTTTGATTAATTGAAGACCTCAGCTCCTGGATGTGTCTCATCAAATCTGTTACAACTTCCTGTAACACAAGAAAAAAGTGAGCACCTTTACATAGATAATATTTATATATGTATTTTATTACTGGACTTTCTTTGGCACATGATTCTTGACCCCAAATTTTAAAGACTCAGTTGAAAACAAAGCCTCAATGCGCATACATAAAGGAGTGTCAGGAAACTTGTTGTTAAATCATTGGTTTAAGTGAATTAAGTGACCTGCTGTGTTCACTCCAAGAGAAGACTAACCCTCTAGTTTAGTCTCAGACTCCAATGGGTTTCTAACAAGGCAGAAGCTCAAGGTTACACTTAGTTGTAGTGCAAAAAGGCACGTTCAAGAAACACCACTGAGCTGACTCCACCAGATCCTTCTGACCTTATATACATCAAATGTTTTGTCCAGCACAGAGCTTTACCGTGATTTCTTTGTTGCCTAACCTTCGGCTACCTTGTATTTTCTCTGAACTTGTACCCAGGTTCCTGCCCCAAACTCCATGCCAGTAAGAAGCAGGATTTGGTTTACCTACACTGCCTAGAAGCACAGCATTCCTAAGGATCAGAGAAATGCTCCTGGCGTTCAGCTCTACTACAGAACAGTTACTTACAAAACTGGGAGTCACTAACAGAAATAAGCCCAAACCTTATCAGCATCATTTGTCTTCTTCAAAGAAACAATAAACTCTTCAGCAGCAGTCAGCTCCTGTTCCAGTTTCTGCAGTTTTGCTTCCTAGAAGGGATAAAAATGGTGAAGGAGAGATTTAATTACTTTTGAAGCCTGCTTGGTAAAGCATAAAACCAAGAAAAAAAGAAATGGAAGGAACTAAGTTATCTACCAGAAACATTCAGTAGTGGCTTAATAAAACAAATCTGAAACTTGAACTCTACATTTGTTTGCTGGTCATCAACAGAACAGTCACAATTCACCAATGAAATCACTATTAATGAACAAGGAAATGCAGCAACACACAATTCCAGATGTTACACTCAGTTCTGCTGATTTACCTGCTGCTCATACCGTGTCACCATTTCAGGGGATGGATTCTCCACCTGCACCTTCTGAAGTACTTTCAAGAGCTCCCTGGAGAGGGTAACAGATTTCCAGTGAAAATATCAGAACATGAGAGGTTTAACAAGAATCAACTTATTTTGATTTATCCTTATTTACACACTTTTTTTAAAAGCTCTTTAACTATAATCTTTTCAGTGCTATACAAAAGACTACTGTTAGTTTAGTTACTGCTGCCACCAAAGCGGTAGAACTAGGTCTTTGACAGGATCCCCACCTGAATACCAAACCTAGCATGGGACAAAGCCAGACGAGAGCAAGCCCCACCACTAACAAAAACTTACTTTGAATTGTTTTCTTTGTCTTCTTGTAATTGTAAAGCAAGTTTTTCATTATGCTCTTTTTCTGTTTTCAGGAGGTTCAAAAGGTTCTAAGGATAGCAAAACATGTCTTGTTATAAATTACAATAGAAGGCCTTTATAATAATTTAAATAAAAGTCTAAATAAACTCAAGATGACTTAAAAAAACCCTTAAAAAACCTTGAATGGAAAGAGTCTTTTAGCTTTGTCCCAGACAATTTCTCAAGTAAACTCTTTTTCACATTAAGCAATGAGCTCTCTTCACCTGTCACTGACAATAATTTTATACAGCTGTGTAGTCTTCTTCAATATCCAAAGCTTCAGAGGTGGAAATTAGAATTTTCAACTCGAGGGGATTTTTCAAATTCTAACTAGCAGTTCAAGACATTAGACTGTAAAAGGAATTTGAAATAATACTTTTCAGTCTGTCAGTATTCAGCTAAAAAGGAAAACTCATCGCAAACTTGCTGAGCTGGCAGAGCGTACGCCACAGAAAAACAGGCAGAAAAAGCCCTTGAGCAGCCTTACTCCTGTTTTGCAGCTGCTGAAATCTGACAGGCTTTCAAGGACAGCATCAACTCAACTGCAGGACAGTGATCCCCCTTAAAAAGCCACAGAGCATTTTAAACAAGATCAAGTTTTCTGCAGAAACTGCTTTGTAAAGATAGGAGATGAAAAGTCACAAGCATTTTGATGTCAGGATTCTTCTCAAAGCAGTTTTTTATTCCTTTACTAATTAACCCATCTCCTTCAACATTTCTAGAGCAAGTTCTTCAGCTAAAGAACTTGCTACTTCATCATTGGGTATTTCTTGTAGCCTGCAGTTGCAAAAGTCTTGTGATGTGTTTCAGAAGAGATTCAGGTCTTCCAAATCAGGAAACCTATTACTACTGTGGAATCTATTCTAGGCAATACAATAACAGGAATTAGTCTGACCACGTGGGTGACTTTATAGTAAGGTGACGGAAATGCCTTGATTGTCTTACACAAAGCTCAGTTTTCATTGCTTCTGCTTCTTGTTTTCTGTCCTCAAGTTGTTGCTTCAGTTGATCGGTCTCAAATTTGGCAACTTCCTGCAAGTTGTCATAATCATCCTGCAGGCTTGCCTTCTCCTCCAGAAGCTTCTCGTGTTCGAGCCTTTATGAAAAACATTAAGGTAAGAGCTTGTTTCATCATAAAAACGTACTTTATAATCCTCAGGTGATTTACAGTTATTCCAGGAAGAAATGCCTGACCTAACTGGTAACCGTTTGTTTTAATCTCAAATTTTATCAGTGGCACAGTAATTTTAAGCAGCATTGGCAGAGTATTCTCATCCCTAGAAATAATTAACTTCTCACAAAATTGTACAGACTTTTCAGTCACTGTGTCTTGATAATGGTGCTCATCAATTTTTAAAATAAAAATATACAAGTATTTTTACTTAAAATATATAAATATTTAAATGTATTTTTCTAGACAGTTGTTGGGCAAAAGACTCTGCTGGAACGATCCTTAATACCGTCATCTGCTTAGTTGACACCTCGTGTTTATCCCTTTGTATATTCTGGGTAAGTCTGTGTTATTTCCTTCCTTCTCTAAACTGTTGCCCCACAGAACCTTTCACAAAAGAGGAAAGCAAAAAGCTGCTAGACAAGTGTTATGAATCACAACGTTCATGGAGAGCCTACAGGAAGTCGGTACTTCTGCCAGCACAGAAATCATCACTCAAGAGATTACTTAAGACGTGACCCACTATAAACCAATAGCGTAGTTCAGCTTTCCAGGAACCATAAAAGCAAAACCCAAACAAACAAAAATCAAAAAGTAATGAAGCTTTTTTTTTCCCCCCCTTCTAATTTCACAACATTCCCTCTCATGGCTCTGAAATAGGCGTAGAAAGAATTAAGGAAAAGGTAAATTATAGAAGGACATAAACACTAACAACTTTAAACAAGAAATTTCACATGCAGAAAAAACCCCCTAAGTTTGTGGATGATTAAGGGAGGTTAAGGCATTTTACCAAACCACCAGCATACCTGACATTGTCCAGCTGGAACTGGACGTCCATGTGTCTTGCAGAGAGCTGGCTCATCTCTTTCTCTTGCTTTTCCTTAAAGGCACTGTATTCCTGTTTTGCAGCAGACAGCTCCTTGTCTGCAGACTGCAGCACAATGCGCAAGTCGTAGACTTCGCTTCTTAATACTGTTAAAAACCAGTAAGTATTTCATGTGTTATTTGGCAAACTGTCCTAGACGCAGGACATGCAGTACTACAGAATCTCCCCTTTAGTGCTAGTTAGTATTTTCTTTTAAAAATACTACATTCTGCACAGAAAGCAACTTTGAATGTTGTATCCTATGCAAGGCTGAGCAGAGAAAAGCTATTTTGCAAGTATTAGCAATATTTTTCTTTTTTAAAAACAAGATACATTTTATGTGGGCTGTCAGTGTTACAGAGACTTACTGTCTGTCTTGCCTTGACTGTCCTGAAATTGTTTTTCAAGTGATTTTATCTGTTCAAGGAGCTCCTGGCGCTCTTTACTCCAGTCAGTCCTTTCAGACGAGAGAAGCTGGAGAAGAGAAGCAAAAACAGTTAAATGAAAGGAAACATGGGAGTGGTTAAGTCACAGAGCTGCAACAACAATGTAGTAATGTATTAGAGCATTTAATAAGCTGATTACAAAAATGCATTTTTTTTTTTTAAATCAGATGTTTGGTAAATCTGAAACACATACAAGTCCAAGAAAAAAAGATGAAGCATAGGCTCGGAAGCAGAATGTTTAAAACAACAAACCCAAACCTGCAGCACTAAAATTCTTGTCTTCCTGTGCAGTCTTGAGTTTCATTACATATATTTTTCCTAAGCCAAAATACAAGCCTTTAGACAACATCATAGTGTGAACACGGTAGGCAACAACTTATCACACACACATCTAGCCCTGTGTTATATTGTTCTCTCACCTCCTGTATTTGGGCAGAGTGATGCTCCAGTTTATTAATATGCTGCTGGAGTTTCACGTTCTTGCTTTCCTCTTCATCCAGCTTCGTCTGCATGGTGCTCAGTTGCTCCTGCAATAAGACAGACACCCCAAATTAGAGCAGTTATTCTTACATGCCATATGGCAGCCTGCACACGTGAAACAAAAACGCCAATGACTTTTTTTTTTTATCACCTGAACCAACAGAAAACAACATCCAACAATAAACTGGTATCTCCTATTGCTGAACTGGCAGAACACAAGATAATCCATCAGAGAATACAAGGACTGAATCCAATAAATGCTTGGCATTCAGACGTGTTTATCGTGGAGAAATCAGGTTTTGAAAGGAAGTTATTCAAGATATACGCTAGCTAAATTCCTACAGGTTCTCTGCACTATGGTAAGCATCAAAGAGAAGATCTGTCTGTTGTGCCAGGGTTTGACATGCATCAGTTAGTTCCAGCTCCTACAAAGTAGTTCAGGTAAAGTTTGCAGTAATCTTTGATGTAACAAAAGACTTTCCCGGCCCTTCCGGAAGGGTAGGAGACAATTAAAGTGTAATGGTGGCCAAGTGATGGCCAGTTCAGTGAGAGGGAAGTATTTCACACCCAAACCCACTTTAATATGAAGTTACACTTTTTCCAGAACATTCACCTGTGCCACTTGGAGCTCCTCAGCAATAGCCTCATAAGCTTGTTCACTCATCTGCAAGGGAACTGGCTCTTTCAAGATGTCATCCGTCGTCTCTTCAGAACAGGGAAGATCTTCAGAATTAAAATCTAAGATTTCTGGGCTTACTCGTGGCACCAGGCGGGATCTGAGCTGGTAAGCTTTAGTTGGCGTGGTTATGTTCTGATATAAACATTACAAAGCAGTCTTTATTTTAACTGTAAAACAGAGTCATACTTCATCTGGTATTTTGTTGTTCTGCAAGTGAGATACTGAAACAAAAAGCTCAAAGTGGCAAGTTCTAAACCACTGACTGCACTTTTCGGATTTCTGATTACAGCAACAGCATTCAGGTTATCACATACAGGTTACAGACCACAACAGTAGTTAGGTGAAGGGATCAGACAAAGTCTATTCTCCCACAACTCAGGCAGGATGCTTTTAAATACACTAATACACTCCTACCTTAAGAGTCTCTCTGTGTAGCTTATGTAGCTCAGAGACTTCTCTGCGCTTGTGGGCTTTGGTTGCCTCCAGAATGTTTTCAAGATGGTGGTTTGCTTTCTGAAGGGACTGAAGCTCTGATTCCAGTTCCATGTGCTTTTTCCTGTTTGGGAAGTGTCAAAACCAGTCCATCAGTGCAACCTACCACTGACAAGAGTAAGCTGCAGTACTGCCAATGAGAAGACTGAACTCTTGGCCTAATAGCTGAAATACATTATTTTGAGAAGAAAGCCACTGCTGCTCTATTCAGAAGTTAAAAAAAATATTAAAATATTAAAAAGTTAAGCAGCTTATTTGTGTTTGCATAATGAAGCTGCAGATGGGTAAGTAAACGTGTCAAAAAAAAATTCCATTACACGGTAAGAAATAAGCCAAGAGCTCTGCAATTCCTTTCATGAAAAAGTGATATCACTCCTACCAATACGGTTTTAAGCTTTAGAAATGTTATCCAGTTATATGAGAAGCCTGAACTGGTGCTTGCTAGGATTAAAGAAAATCCTTTAAAGAATATTTTTTTGGAAGCACTGCTCTGTTAAGATTATTTTGCCCTCTAAGAA
This sequence comes from Phoeniculus purpureus, assembly GCA_028565055.1. Classification (NCBI taxonomy): domain Eukaryota; kingdom Metazoa; phylum Chordata; class Aves; order Bucerotiformes; family Phoeniculidae; genus Phoeniculus; species Phoeniculus purpureus. Next base: position 26,571,517 of record JAOXOE010000506.1, read on the forward strand.
TACTTCAGCTCAAATCCAAGAGTTGAGCTAAAATTTAGGAGTAATTTTTACTTGGTATTTTGCAGAACTACGTGCTGTTACTGTGATAGTTGGCCTTACTGACATAATTGTAGGGTCAAAGGAAATAGAATATTTAATCTTTTGGCAGTTTAATACCATTGGTTTCCCTTGTGATTTTAGTATTCTGCAGTAAAACATAGGAAATAGAGCTGAGCTTTAGATTGCTGACTGCCATTGGACAGCAAAAAAAAATGAGCTTAGATCAATTCCATGAAGCTGAATTAACATACAAAGCTATAAATAAACTAATGATACAAGACAACAGACAATAAACTCAGCTGTTCTCAACATTATAATTTATAAAGTTCATAAAACTTGCTACCCAGAAATCCAAGAATAAAACCATTTGCTGGAACTACAACTACTTTTCTTATTTAAAGACATTTCTAGACTGTTTGTGTCTCACTTGGTCAACTCTTTAAATTCTTCATATTCCTGCTTGGAAGTTGCCAGCTCACTCTGAGTCTGCAGTAGACGTGCCTTCAGCCTTTCAACAGACGTCAGTGAGTTGCCTTCTAATGATACGGTGTTAGAATATAAGTGATGACCTAAAGAACAAACATACACCCTCTGGAATCAGAGTTACTCAAATATAGTTAGTTTTACTAAAATGGTGGCATTCGAAAGCTTTTGTATTAGTAACAAGAGTCCACATGAAAACTAGTACAGTGATTAATATTGCTGCAGTTTTCATAAGTAGTAAAGACGAGACTATGGTTTGTGCTCACAAGGTGCACAAGAATGCAAATTCCTTATTGCTGTATTTACTGGAATAAAATGAAATAAACCTGTTTTGTCAGTCTTTAGGTAGCAAAACCACATCAAGACAGAAATTTTCAACATTGCACTCAACAGAAATAGTTAAGTTTAGCAGAAAAAACAGCATGTTTTTACCTCCAGCGTTTTTCTCTGTGGCTGAAGCTTCCAAAAAAGCCTTTTCTAGTTCTATGATGGTCTGAGCGTCAATTTCTTGAGCCTTTTTAACTGACTGTAAAGACCGAAGTTTTTTATTCTCCTCTCTGAGGTTATGGTTCTCCATGGCATATTTAGCAATGCGTGGGTGTTGCTCCATCTGTGATAAGCAGCATTTTATTCAACAGTTTTTATTTTCCAGACAATGCTACACATCTAGATGTTGCTTCTCTACACTGCTAATAAGCATTGAATAGTAATCGCATAGGGAAAAATGTTCCCCTTCTGCAGTTAAAACTGCCCCAATTCATTTTATTGTTACTTTTCTTACTCCCTTGAATCTGCTCTCAAAAAAAACAATGGGTTTACATTTTATGTGTTTACTTTTTACTGGTAATAAAGCAGCAGAAGCTTTTCTTGCTGCTCTTGACATCTTTTCAGTTTCAGCTTTGGCTGTCTGGCTGCAACATCTATCCCTATTTCTGTACATTTGGGAGCTCAGTTATGCAGGGAGAGAAGCTCCACTTATTTGAGATTCTTCTTCAAAGGAACCCATTATCCATCCTCTTCTTTCCTAAAAAGCCTGTATCCGCCCATCACAAAACATCATCACGTTGAGCTATTTTCAATTAATAAAACTTTTCTAGAAAGGGAAAACCAAAGACTTACCTGTTCTCTGAGCATCTGCAATTCCTCTCTCAGCTCACTGATGAGATCATCTTGCTCTTTAGGCAACAAATATCCACCAGCATCTTTGTGTAATCTCTCCAAGCGAATGATATGATCCTCACGGAACTTTACTATCATTTTGTTGGACTGAATAAATTTCTCCTTCTTGGCACACAGATCTTCTAGCTGAGCAATTTTTTCTAATAAGTTCTATGGAAGTACATGTACAGATTGGTGGAGAAGTGACACACTAGTTAAATGCTTATGGTGCTCATATCACACACATAGGCACATAGACAAATCACTCAAAACTCACTTAATAATTCTGTGAATATCTTAAATGTCATTTCATTAAATTAACCTGTTGATTTTGGACAAAGTACTTTATTCAACACCAAATAAAAATCTTTGAGACAGTCAGGTTCAATCCACTCACTAGCCATCAAAGAATACAAAGAATGAATTTATAAGTATTCCTTACCTTCTTTTCACCTTCTGATTTTTCCCAGAACAACATTGCTTCAATGAAGTTGTTCATGTAATTTATGTTGTTCTTCTCTTTTTCAACAGCACCTGCAGGATAAAAATCAAAGAAACAAATGTCATATTGATTAGAATACCAATTAACCAGATTTCCCTCCATACAGAATAGGACAGCTGTGCAAAGAAAACAGAAATAAATTTCATTGAGCAGTATAATTCCTCTACAAAGATCATGTGCCATACCCAGAGCAAACTTTAGGCAGCAATTCCTTGTCGCTTGCAGGTGCTGATAAAAACCAGAGTCAATATACATAATTGTATAATTAACAAAGCTGTTGAAGCATTAAACGGCTTTATGATGAACTTTTATTAAAGTATAAGAGTCAGTGTGTTCAGCAAAGTATAACTGTAAAATGCAAACTCCCTCCAAAACCAATTTGATAACACTAAGCCGTTATTGGCATTATTACTAGTTGGTTCATATTAGAAGTCATGCACTGACTGGAGTATGAAAAAGAAATTCAGGAAAATAAGCATGAATTAAGTATACCATTAGTGATTTAATTTAGAAGTGACCACATAAGGGATTGAAAGGGCTTAAGTAACCCACTTCAGAAATTAATTCAAAATAGCTTTCCTGAATATCCTCGCACAAACAAGACTATTTATTCAGGGAATACTAATCACCATAGTATCTGGGTGCATAATAATTAACCTGTCCTCATTTTGTGTAGTAAAAAAATGCTATCATGTTTGTAAAGTAGCCAGCAGAATTCATATTTGTGAGGTCAAGTATCACACTCTTAAATTAGCTACACAGACTAAACCAAATTCTAATATAAAACCTCTCTTCAGTGTTTAAACGTCATCACTTGCTTTCCTTCTACCATAGGTCTAAACATTTTTGAGCCCTCTGCCAGTATGTATGTAGTCTGCAAATTATTAACACAAATAGAGGTATTAGGACCCATAATACAGATACAACTTATGTAGGTCAGTTCCTTTGAAAAACATGAACAGTTCAGAAACAAATTAAACTGTGCTGGGCTCCAACATGCTAGGATATGAAAGCAGCAAGTCCTGTCCGTGTTCAGCCCCATGTCTCACCTTGTGACGTAGAAATACTGCATGCAGATGGCACTGAAGTAAACTGAGCAAGCTGCTCCTTCAGCTTCTTGACCTCAGCTTGCAGCTGGCTCACATTGCCTTGTGTGTCTTCATTCACCACAGCCTTTTAGAAATATGTTTAAAAAAAAAAAAATCAGCAAAAAGTGCAAATAAATATCTTCTATTTTACAGGATAAGAGAAAGCTCACAAAGACTGCAAAGCAGCAAAACTAGAGAAGTCTTCCCATCTTAGCAAAGGAAGGACTTCAGGGAAAAGCAATCATCCACTGAGAACCCAGTAAGGTGCACTTTGTTTCAAACTACTGGTTAAAAAAATTCAATATTTCCTGCAGAATTTTGCCTGGAGCTTTTTGACCAACAAAGTTGGTGTCTTCCAGCTAGACACCAACATAATCAAACCCCATTGATGAAAATCACATCTAGGGTATGAGCATATATAGAATCTAGATGCACAGTGGAAGCACAAGAGTATTTCAATGAATTACCCTGTTTGCAGAGGTGCAGTTCAAATGATAAGAAGTAGCTTGTTGCAATGGTAAAGACATCAAGTAACTCTCTTACCTTGTTTTTAATCAACTTCGCTCGCTGAGCAAAGTTCAGAGTGGAGAGTGTTTCACCAAAACACCTGGATCCAGGGTGAACGTTGGCAATTATACATGTTTTTGCATTGCCACCAAGGGAATCCTATTTAAAAACATGGGAAAAAAAATTAGCCTTGTTTGCAGGAAGCAATCACCTACCTAAGCGTTACCTTAAATAAAATCCCTCCTGTAACAGTATTTATATTTATCTTGGCTCATATGCAGGTTAATTCTGGAAATGCTGTCAAACACTTTAGCGCTTCTCTGAACGTTAAACTGTGGTGCACGGTATTTCCCAAATTGGAAGGATGAAGACTGCTTCTTTTTCTTGCAAATATGTCATAGGAGATTTGGAGCATAAATAAATTTGTCTTTAATTAAGAGTGATAAATCAACTGGAAGTCTGTTGAGGTAAAAATGTATCTTTTGATACTGAAAGTAGCTTTAAGTCAAGCTGAGTTCAGCTCTTTAGAGTAAAAAAAACCCCAACCCAAGGAAATAAGTTTTGTCTATATAAAAAAAGATATATCTTACTCGTAACAGAAAAGTGAGCTTGGAATCCCGGTAACAAATGTGTCTCTGTTTTCCGTTACCCACATCAACAAGTGCTGTGATTACTTGGCCCAGGCAACTCAGTGAGCGATTTATGTTCCCTGCTTCCTAAGGAAAGAGAAACAAGAACAAAGGTGAAGAGATCTGGTGGATGGAGCAGCAGGTCTCAAGAATAGTGTTCCAGATACAACAGAACCAACCTTTAACCTCAGTCCTTCTGTATGGGTGTCTTTCTGTCGCTCAGATCCTGCCAAGTCTACCAGGTTGAGCAGGGAAGACCTAATGTTAACAATCTCGTTGTTTTTCTCCATGGATTCCACAGTGATTGTGAAGACGGCATGTGATCTGGAGGATTCCCTGTTCATGGAGGTTGATGCCACACGCCGGTTTCTCCAGCCCATAGTTAATACCTAAGCATGAAAAAGACAATAAATAACTGATCTCAAGGACAAGGATTTTTTAAAAACTTTTACAGAAATATTTTAAAAGTGAAAAAACTAACTACAGTCAAGCTTAACAAAAAAACTAATTATAATATTCTTTCCTCCAAGAATGTCAGCTGCTGTTTGAAAGCATCCAATATTGGTATACCCAAGGAGAAAAAAAACCATCATATTTAAAATCACAGAAGTACTTCATGTAAGTGTCTCATTCATGGAGAAACAAACTTGACAATTTCTCCAACACAAATACTGCTTGAATTTTTCTGTTGCTATTTTAGAGCTGTGTAGGACAAGGATTAGGGAAAGATAACTGTAATGGCTGCTCATAGATTCCCAACTCCAGAACTAAGTGTGATTTCTTACATGTGTGGGATAGTAGTCAGGAAGCATTGCCTAGAAACAGCTTTTTTACACTGGTTTTTGGAGAATGGAGATGAGAAAGAGTGTCACAGACACCATGCAAAAGATATGTGCTTGATTAAAGAGGAATTTACCAAATAACCATCAAGACAAATAGTCCAAACATTCAAAAGTGACAAAGTACCTGGTATGCTTCAGCAGCAGATGACAACACCTGCTCAACAGCACCATCAACAAAGACTCCCTTCTTGATGTGCTCTCGAAGAAAGAGTCCGGCTGAAGCAGAATCTAGCAAGTCAAATATCTGTTCATTGTAGATCTCAATAAATGAGCATTTGCAGAGGAAACTCTTTCCATTGCCAGCCTGAAAAACACAGCAATTTATCCTATAAACAGACAGGGTTTAAGTCTGGCATTGTATGGCAGCCAGTCTCTCTCTACACATATCTGAAACTGCTAGTTTGCGTATGTACTCTGCATCCTACACATTTCTGATGCCCAGATGACAGCCAACTTCCAGAAGCCCTGATGCAGCTTTAGACTAAATAGAAGCACATTTATGTCTGCAGAAATTCAAGTGTTTCTTGTTAATGAATTTCATGCAAGGTGGCAATAATCCTGTAAACTGACCAGCTACACTCCCAGCCAGCCTTAGCTAATTTGTAATGCCAGGCTTTGCTTTCACTGAAATGAAAGTATAAAATAAAGGTACCTTCTCTTTTTCACGTTCAATTAGGAAAAATAAATATTCAAAGCTCCGTGGAATTACGCCTCTCAGACTGTGAGTGAAATTGTCAGAATCAGATGGTCCTAAAGAGAAAAATATAATAAAAATAAATCAGTGCTACTCACTAGTAGTAGTAGATCTTTTCAGGATATAATTACAGATTCGATCAAGCACGTCTTAAGTGTGTTTATGGCAAACCCACAGAAGAAATGCAGTAAAATCACTTTCAAGGCTTAAGATAATATTCTGTAATCAGATTTAGATGTAGTCTAACTGGTGCTCATGAAAGTTTAGGTTATATAGAAGTGAAAAATAGTATAAACTACTTGGACTGCCACAGAAAACACATAAAGATGTGTAGTGCAGCTGCTTTAACCCGGATATGATTGTACATTTGAAGGTCAAGCACAAAATTAATGTATTTAGAAAACAGGGAAAAAAAAAAATCTTCAAAAAGCTAGAGTTGTATCTATATTTCCCTCTTCTAATATAAAGCAAGAACAACTGGGCTGAGCACGATACTGTTTCTTAAACCTTAAAGTTATTTGTGGGAAGACGCAAGGCATTTGAGCAAGTCAAATTTCAACTCAAGAAAAAGAAACAACTAAGAAATTAGTGAAAGACTGAACTCCCTCATGCACTTACCCATCATGGTAAAGGTTTTTCCTGACCCAGTCTGGCCACTAACAGGAAAAAAGACAAAAAGCTGGATAAAGCTTCATTCTGGCTCTGATTTTGTCATTAATCTGCATCTCTTATAGAAAACTCACAGCTTAAATTAATGAAAAATTAATATTCAAAATTGAAGATGAAAAGAGATAGAGGCAAGGTGAGGAATCAGTCAGCCAGAAAGGTGTAAAAACAGACCATCAAATCTGACCATGAAACTCTACTAGATAAATCATTTTTTTGACTTATGTAGAAAGGGAAAGAGTGGAACTTGGCATTAAAATGAAACCTTTCAGATATATAAATTAAACTAAATCTTGGATCAATCTTTCATATTTCGTGTCAGTACTGCACATAAACCCAAACCAAGAAAAATACTTTTTAGCTGAATTTTCTTTTAGCCAGTTCTTAATCATGCTAGAGAAACTCCAGGGCAATCTCACTTCATTTCTCCACAATTGTTTATTGTGACAAAGCAGAGTCCATGGTTCTGCAAACACTTGTGCTAAGCTAAATAATCCCAGGAAGCTTTTGATTAGATCAGGCCTTTTTGCCCAAAGCCCTTACTCTGTTTTCGAAATTAAACAATATTGAGCATTACTGTGACACTACTAGTCACTGTCTGCTTCTCCCTCAGAAAAGCACTGAACGTTAAAATCATCACTGAGGAGTTTTCTCACAGGCAGCTAGGACTCACTAAAGCGTTGAGCTATGGAAGCCTTATCAAATTTACTGTAACACATAAATAGCACAAAATGACTTACTAGGCAAAGATGGTTCCATTGTAGCCATTCATACAAGATTCCACAATATTTTTGGCCACGCTTGAGAACACAGACTCCTGAGGACAAGAGAAAGAGGAGGCTTAAAGGGCACTGCTCGTCACATTGTATCAGCGCTTTCCATGCCATAACATTGTATCAAATAAATGCTTTCCTTAAGCTTAGACATGGGTCTAGGAGTTCTCACGGCAAAACAATACATCCCAAGTCAGACAGAAATCTCTCCCTCAGTAAAAATTTATTATTTTCTTCATTTTATCCAGGAATAGAATTCAGTAGTACTGTAAACACATATTGTATTTATTTTTGACCAGGCTATTTAATTACATTATGTGTTTTACACCATGAGTAGTCAAAACTGAGCCTATGACTTACAAAATCTGGTTCACTTTCAGCATTTGCCACTGCACAATGCCATATTCAAAAAATCTGCCCAACTGCAGCTTCAGGTATTTTCACCTATTTCTCATGGGCTTAGGTACAAAAAACATCCTGGAGTAGGTGAGCTTTGTTTGTTTTTTAAACAGAATCATAGAATCATAAGGGATTAGAAGGGACCTCGAAAGAAGTTAAAGGGAATTGAATTCTTAGAAGAATTAAAATTTTGTTTACAATTTCGAACACAATAATATAAAAAAATTAAATTGAAGAATTTTCTTTCCCAGGTGAACAATACTTAAGTTTAAAAGGAAAAATGTGTAAGAAGGAAATGCAACAAATACAATATTTGCTTCTATTACAGAAATCTGACTTCTAACATAGAAATCACATCTCTAGTATCAGCTACTGACTGACATTTATTTTTAGATATTTGTCTCAAGAGGGAAGTTTATTTTCTGATTATGGTGTTTCCATAACACTTACAGAAACTTCAATACTAATGCAAACTTCAATTAAAGAAATTAATACTTGAAAAAATAGATTAAAACTGGAGTACTGCTACTAGATCCCATAAGTTCTTACTTGTGTTGTTTCCATATTTGCAACATAATCAAAAGTGAAGATCTTTGGCTCAGGCTTCGAGTGCAGACGAATGGTATTTGATGAAAGAACAGATAAACACAAGCCTTGATCTCCATCGGTTAACGAAGTTCCCTCCGAAGGGGGGCGAACCCTTACATAGACTTTGATAGCATCACCTTCAACACTAAACAAACATTAATGCATTAGATCTATCACAAATTACATCACAAAAAATAAAATGAGCTTAAGCACGTCTAGTCATGCAAAGGTCTCTCCTGAAAAGATACTGCTCCTTGCTGTAAGCATAAATCACTACATGCCACAGAATTAATAAAGGTAATAATTTAAAAGCTTTAAAAACAAAGAACATAAAGTTACTGGAATTTACTGCTGTTGCATTTAATTTCAGCTCTGACAGAACAAATTTCCCACAGAACCTGAGATGTGTAAAATCTGTGTTATAAAAAAGGTTTCAGTAGTATGTGTAGACTTTGAGCATCATTCTTACCACTGGGAGTTACAAAAGACTGAACAAATGGAGCAGAATATTTCAGCAAGACGGTTAATGGCGTTTTTTTATATCACATTAAAGCGTAAATTCTTACGTGAAGTAGCAGCAAGCTTAGATTCATTCTTTCACAAAAAAAATATAGTTACAGTACGATCGTGTTATAACTCCTGCTGATTTTTACTTCTAGTAAACAAGAAAAAGGAACAGAATAGTTTTACAAGTGGGGGAAAGGCTTATGTGAGGTTGGGGAATGGCAACAAGGCTGAAAAAGACCGGGAAGCAACTGACAAAGGGAAGATGTAGACAGAATTTAATAGACACCACACTAACTTCCCAATTAAGGTTTTCATTAGACACTTTCGTCTTAGGATTTCCTCTTAGAACAAACGAGTTCCTCGTGCAATATCTCTTCATAGAAAATCTAGAGTCCAACTGCAGTCAGTGGGTAACTGAGAATTTACTGAGTTCCAAGAGGAATCCAACACCTCAGAACAACAATTCTACTAAGGTAACTTTCTTTCTTACAAGTTTAGAGAAGGACAACAACCTTGCACAGAAAAGCGTTGAAAGAAGCAGCTTTACGTTATTTCACGATGTTATACTAAGTTTTGTTTGTACTTTTTATGCTACTTTACCTAGATGGGTTCAACAAAGGTGGTACAGAGTCACGCAGATCTCCTGTAAAACAGAAGTGAAACACACATATTAAACAAGACAACAAAATAATGGCTCAAACCGCCAGTTTCAATAGAAAATAGAAGAGATGAATGTAAAGCCTCATAAATACCCATAAACCAGAACAGCACAGAAACATTCAGGAACTATCTTCCTTCGGCAGAAAGTTGGGAGTTTCTTGCATAGGGAGAGATTGTAAGCTGCAGCTCCACGTGCAATGAGCAGCCGCTCATGTTTAACGATGCAAAAGCTAACGCTTATTAGGTTTTTACAAGGGTTTTTTGAGACGTAGAAACGTGATGTAACTGGCGTTGTTTTATAAATTCCTGACTCTCTACGACAGATAAACACCACCGAACGGAAGCCCTTTGCTGATGCGCCTGAAAAACCTCAGCTCCCTAACCGATCACCCCGATGATGGTGTGCCAGCTCGCTTGCTCTGATGATTCCATCCCCCTCACGGCCGCCTCACCTCTCATGCCGGGGGCCATGATCCTGCCACTTCCCAGCTCGGACTCCCACCGGCCGCCTCCAAGATGGCGGCACGTTTGAATTTGGCGCTAAGAGCCGCAGCCAGCGCGGCACCGCCCCTTCCTCAAAACCCGCTTGGGCGCCGCCATTTTGCTGCCCGTCGGGCGTCTTGTCCTCCCATTGGCTGGAAGCGCCTTCGCCCCCGTCACGGGACGGGGGAGGTGCTGCAGGTCCGGGGGGTGAGTAGGAAACGGCGGGGTTCTTCTGTTTCCCTCAGGATGCTGTCGCTGTTCCAGGCGCGGCCATGAGCAAACGCAACGCGGTCTCCTACGTGCGGCCGGCCGAGCCCGCCTTCCTCAGCCGCTTCAAGCGGCAGGTCGGGTATCGGGAGGGGCCCACGGTGGACACCAAGGTAACGGCCCTCCCTGGGGGAGGGAGGGGGCAAATCCCGCTCTGTGGGGTCTCCCGGGCCCTGAAGCACCGCCAAGCCTGAAGGGAAGGAGAGGGGAGAGCAGGGACTGCCCGCGTAAAATTAATTGGAAGTACTTCTGTAGATTGTTTTTGCACTTACCCGATGCTGTTTGTAATATTTGTAGTAATTAATCGGTCGTGGTGAAAATACAGTGCTTGTTGCAGAGCAGCCAGTGTCAGCGCCCAAGGGGGAAACTAACGACGTCCCGAGTTTAACTGGCTGGGCAAAGCTCAGGCAGGGGCCAAACAGGAGAAAAAAAAAGCTTTAAAATGATAATAAAAAAACCTCTTGTGACAATATAATCACCTTAACATCAGTCACCAGACACACACTCCGGTATGGCGATCAGGAAGGCAGGGCGGGAACAGCAGGGTTTGAGCCACCTTTTAAAAAGGCTTTTTAGTTGAAAATGTGACCTGGAAGTGTTGGGTTAAAGGTTAGACTTTATACTGAAGTTTGGACTTAAAAGATCTCTTCCAGCCAAACAGAATCTGTGATTTTTTTTTCCTGTGGATGCCTTCCC
>JAOXOE010000506.1:26585653-26640814 GCA_028565055.1 Phoeniculus purpureus
TTTTTTTTTTTTCCTGGGTTTGCGTTCCCCCCCCCCCCGCCCCAACCCCGATTTCCACTCTTCATGTGCTTCCTGCTAAATGAAGCTTTGCTGGATATCTTAAGAAAGATGTCCATAGTAATATTGAATCTAACTTTCATTTTGGTGACTAAGGAAGTTTACATTTAAGCTATGGTTTAATATTTATGCTGTTTGTGGGGTTAGGTTATTATCTAACTTACCCAAGTGTTTAGAAGATCCCAGAGTAACTGAAAACTAACTTAGCAAAGAAAAGCCCCCTTGACTGTGGAATTAGGTATAAAAGGTTTTTTTTTTATAAATGTTGTATGAACTATTTAGCTTTCCCAAGGAAGATTTCATAGTGGTAGTACAAACTCTACTTACCCTTACAAGATCCTCTTACCTTTACAGTTCCTCTAGTATTGCCAAAATCTGTTCTTGTACAGATGTTTTCAATGCCAGAAAGTTTATCAGATTTTATTTCAAATGACTCTGGTCTCAGAGCAGAAGCATGCGAGAATGGGAACAGGGACATACGTGGTCTTTATATCAGTACTGAGATTTGATTAGGTAGCTTTAATGAAGCCACCATAGACTCCCTTTGTTTTGGTTTGAGCCTAGAAGATTCAAATTGGGACTCATGCTTTTAACATTTTGCTTTGTGTTGCCCAGCAGACAGTGCTTGTGCAGTAAATAAAAGGAATTAATTTCTTCCATATTTTCTTCCCTTGTTTCCATTGAGAGCTGTGCCCAGTCTTCTCACTGACCTTGTTGCAGAAGTGATCCCAGAGAACTGACCCAGTCTTGGCAGTTGTGCTTTGGTGTGGTGGTCAGAACTACTTTTATTTCTTGCATGTCCAGAGAGAGCAGCTCCCACTTGTGGACAGCGATAGTGAGAACGGCAGTGACAAGGAGGATGAGCAGCCTCAAGTGGTAATGCTGAAAAAAGGAGACTTGACTGCTGAGGAAGCAAAGAAAATTAAAGAACAAATAAAGGAGGCCTCAAAGTCAAATGAATTTGGTGAGTTACAAGCTACTAATTTCTTGCTTTGTATGGCTGAAGAGAGTGAGCCTGTAAAAGGGAGCTTCATATTTGATAAGTTGTTCTGAACTTTTCAGCTAAACAGTTTGAACTTGTACTTCCCAGTCTGAAGTTTTCAAATATGCATCCATGCTGTGTAGTGTTTTGTATTGTTGCTGTTCTGTGACTTTTCACTGTGCATCATCCTTCCTTCAAGGTATTATTTTTATTATTGAGGCTGGAATAGACCTCAAGTCCAGCTTATGACCTGACACTATGACATCAGCTAGACCATGACACTAAATGCCAAATCCAGTCTTTTCTTAAACATCTCCAAGGATGATGACTCTGCCACCTCCCTGGGCAGCCCATTCCACTGCCTAAGCACCCTTGTAGCTGTTACCATCTCTCGGTCAGCCATTGTGGCCATATAGAAAGGCTGTAAATTAAGTTTAGAGCAGACTGAGAGGTTAGCACACGGCTGTCAATGTGACCTCCTTAGCTTCTGTCTTTTTCTGCCATTTAGTTTTGAGAAATTAATGTTTGTGTTACCCTGTGTGGAGGTATGTGTTAAAAGTTGTTGTGGTAGAAAACTTGTAAGACGATGTCAAATATCAATGGTGGGAGAAAATACAGTGAGAATCTTCTATTGCTGAAAAGCATATTGATGAAAAAAAAATTAAGCTTCTATAATGTAGGTTGAAGCTAAATAAAACCCATATGATTTGTTTCTGCAGGTAGATATGTGTATGTTAGTGGACTGAGGGTTTTCCTATAGAATTTGAACTCCTCTGAGAAAATGTGCTAGATCCTGCTCTCTTGTAACTCAAGTGTAACGTCTGTGCTTCACATGGCAGTTTGTAAATCTGTCACATAAATTTCTTTTCAAAAATGGGATTGCCTTCCTGGTACTGCGAGAAATTTCAGTCTATGGGAAAGAAACAGCAAGATTCTTTCTAAGTGGTAGTTTCTTTTTCATATGACCAACTTAACTTTTGACTGATCACAGTAGGGGAAGAAATGATTTTCTAAGGCTCAGCAAAAAGCAGTAGTTAGCCATGATGTGCACTGAGGAGCGTTTCTGCTAGCAAAGAACCTGTGCTAAAGACAAACAATATTTATAGGTTGTAATTACATAGCAAATAACCTTGTCAGGTGCCTGTGTGTGGTTAGAAAATTAACAAGTTGGAATAGCCTGGTGATTTTCCAGATACAAAGAAACCCTAAAACCTTCATTCTGTATGACAATAAAAGGCAGTTTTTATGCCCACGTGATTTTTTTCAGCTGTCTCAGCAGGACAGGGTATGTTAACAACAACAACAACAAACTTTGTCTTGGATGTGAACTGTTTTGTTCTTCCAGGAAATACTGTAATTCTGAAATGAGAATTTGCTGTCTGGGATTTTACAAATAGCAAAGTGGAATTGGAGGATCCAATAAAGTTGTCCTCTCCATAGGAAACAAACTAATTTCTAGTAGGAGCTGAACGTGTTTCTAATAGGAAGTGCAGAACTGTCTTCAGGGGCTGGTTGCCATGGAGCAGGTGTGTGTCTGTATGAAGGATGCTCATTGATACAGACTTGGTGGTCAAAAAAAACCCTATTTATCTGATTGTTGTATTCTCTGACAGGTCTTGCTGGTCATGGTTTTGGGGAAAAAGAAAAGGTAATAGTGAAAGTCTGTTCATGTGTATGAACGTGTACAGCTGAGTTGTGATTTTACTCTCCCTGTTATAGATGGTGAACCAGAACCTGCTGATGGGAAAATTATGTTCAGGAAACCAACCAAACGTTCTTCAGAGAAGTCTCTGGACTTCAATGTAAGTTCAAGTAAGAAGATGAAAGACACAAAGAAAACTAAGAGAGAAGCAACTCAGAGTGCAACTAAGCAAGTGAAAAACAGCAGTCTGCTCTCATTTGATGATGAGGAAAATGATGATTAGGAGTTGTGGGGTTGTATACTTTATTTACTTGTGTAGTGATCTGGGTGAGGTTGAGGGTTTTCTTAGGAACTGAAGTGTGGTATATCCCATTCTTCTCTGACTGTTGTAGTTCGGCTAGCGGAACACAGTGTAAAACCAGCAGGAGCTAAGTGTTTGCAGTTTAGGTGAGATGATATGAACAGTGTATCATGTCTTTATTTTAGAAGAGAATTTAACTGTGTATGTAAAAGCTATTTGAGGTCACAAATGAGTGGCAAAATACCTGTACGCATTCCTACTTCTAAAATTTTTCAGTCAATGTGTTTTAAAATGTCCTCTGTTGCTAAAAATGAATTTTCTCTCTGCTTACTGGCCTTAGGTGACAGTTGTGTGGTTTTTAACTTGTTACTTGTTGTCACTTGAAAAGAGAGAGACTTTATTGCTGTAGAACACAGGCTGAAGTTTTCTGGCATATCGTTTATCAAAATTATACACAGTTTTGCCAGGTGTGGCTTGGCAGCTTTAGTCTTTCACAGAACATGAACAGTAAGCAAGTCTTAATCCTGCCTTTGGTGAATGCAGTCTAAAAAGCATCAAATTCATATGAAATCCCATTTTGAATTATAATTAATGGTATAAACTAAAGCAAAAGATGCCTACAAACTTGGAGATTATGCACTGATGGGGTCAGTGGTTTGGTGGTGGATCTATCTTTTAAGTGTATTTGTTTCAGTTGGCAACTTCTTGTGTTGATAGTTGTTTGGGATCTCAAAGAGCTTATTATTACAAAAATGTATTCCATTTTTAAGCCATGGCAAAGCATTGTTTTGGTTTTCAGTTCATTAGGAAATTGTGAACAGGAAATTTTAAGTCGAGGAGGTTAAGATTTATAGTAATAATTTGGTTGCCTGAGTGCATTGTGCTGACACTGACTCTTTCTGTACCATTTGTCTGCCAGCATGCCCTAAGATCCAAAATAGCACTGATTGGTGATGGGATTGTGGAGAACAAGGTGTTGGAAATTGCGCTAGTGACTTTGTTTAGAAGTATGGTGTGTTCTCTAACAGTATATGAGCAAGACCTGAGACTGCTGCAGAATTACAGACTGCAAGGAAATGAAACCAGTTCTGCTGTTGTGTGACAGCACATCTGAAATTGTTTGGATTGGAAAGCTTCATCAAGGAGCAAATTTGATGTGGCTGTGTGAAACAGCTGGTTTTAGTTCATTAATCTGGTGTTAAACAATAATTTATATTTTGTTTAAGTGATCCAAAGATATTTGAATGAAAATTTCAGTATATAAAATAGGGGTTTGGGTCACCTTACAACTGCTACCTGTCTTTGTGTGTACCAGCTCCCAGGTGCAAGTCTGCATCTCTGACTAATGGGGTGTGTGTGTTGCTCTCATTTTGAAAATGAATAAATCTGTTGTCCTTCCAGAAAATTAAAATGAGACCTATAGATGGGTATTAAAGACTTGTTGAGGAATTGGTTTTGGGTTAGAACTGCCAGAGAGGTGCAACTGATTATTCCTGTGAAAATGTTTTACAGCTATAAAGACAAAATTTCTATATACTCTGTATTCTGCCCATATAAAAAAGAAAATCCAGTGTAGGGAGAAATACATAATCAGAGGTTCCTAGGGATTAATATTTCCATTTATTTTATATACTTAATGCTTTTTAAAAGTATGTGTTATATATATATATGCCCTTGATACATCTTGTAGCATTTCAGAATGAACATTTGGGCATATTTCAACAACTGAGTGAATAGGAAGGCATTAACATTGACTGCCTAAACTCTTCGGGTTCTGTTCATCAACATGAAAATATTGTTGCTTATATTTTTCTTGCACAGTCTGAGAGCTCGTCACTTTGTCTGTGAGGCAGTGCAGGAGATGTGGCTATCAAGAGAAATGCTTGCCAAAGGTCAGGGGAATTTACCTTAAAATTAATGAGGGCCTCCCAAAAATGCAGCAGATTTGGCATCTTCAAAGGTAAGCCGTGTCATTTAAACATAAATCACTGTTTCTCATGAAAGACTTGGGAGACTGAAGTCCAGTAAAAAGAGGGTTACCTCAAAATATTTGGTGCAGTCCCTTAATTGTGCTGCTTGTCCTGTAAGTTCAGCACAAATGTCTGGAATGAATAAACTAATTGGTTGGACTTGGAAATAAAATAACAAAATAAAAAATAACAAAAAATCCAGGCAGCACAGCAGCAGAAGGTCAGGTGGATGTGGAAACCCAGATTCTTTCCTTTGTTCCAGCAGTGGTTTGTTCCTCCTCTGACCAGGAGGATACCTTTGTCTTCGTTGTGTTTCACTCCTAGTTCACCTAAAAGTTACTAATTTGATATATTCATTAAGAGGTGTTTGTGATGCACACACAAAAGCATTTTAGTCCAGGAGTCATGTGAACATTCAGTGTTGTTAGTGTGACACACCAGGAAAATTACACACGCCATCGGCTCCTCATGAAGCCTCTGACTAAAAGGAACAGTTACTTGTTGATTCAGGAAAGAAATGTGAACCTGTCTTAAGCAATTGCCTGCTTTAAGCAATTGGCTGTCTAAAAGTAATAACAGCAAGAACTTTCTAGTAAAGGGGAAGCCAAAGGAAGGACATAGAATGTGGGGCTAGGACTGAAATGGACAATTCATCTGGCTTTGTCTTCGTCTCTTTTCCCTGTTCTCATCCCTGCTATTTTTCCCCTCCTGTACTGGGGAATGTCTATGTGGTTGTTTTCCTTTCCTGGTGGAGGTTACATAGCTAAGCATGAGAAGAGCAGGGTGAAAGTGTTAGAACCTTGTTAACTAATACCGGAATTGTGTACCATTTTTATTAATAAAATATTTGATGTTGCCCAGTTCATTAAAACTCCAAAGTACTTCTTGGTAGTGGTGTTAGCTCTCACTCTTCTTGGCTGAGCAATAAGCTAGAACAAACCTGGTGAAGTGTCATTGTTGCAGTGATGGATGTTTGAAGTGGTGGGGTTTTATGCTGCTGAGGTGCTTGGACACTACCAGGAAAGGTGAGCTGCTCTGTTACCTTTATTTCATTTGAAGAAACCTGATCTTTCTCCAAACATCAGGAATTAAAGAATGTGCTGCATTATGGGATAGAAATTGCAAATGCATTGGACAGAATGAGCAACAAATCCACGTGTGGACAGGTATCCCTGGACTTCCTGACCTTGGCTGTATTCCTGGCCTTTTTGAAGAGGTTAATATATTTCTCAAATAAAACCAAATTTGTGGTGCTGCAAATATTCATTTAATTTGCCTAAACAGGAAGAGGTTAGCCAGAATTCTGTTTGGATTGGTTTTTTTGTCCAGCACTTCTCCAGGAAGATAATTCGGAGGATCAGAGGCTTGTGCTTTACGGACACCAAGCTCGAGAAGCCTGTACTTGGATGTTTTAGTTACACATTTTTTTTAGTTTCATCACAGGACTTAATGGCTTTTTCTACATTGCTTCAGTCTATAATCCCGTTAGGAAGCTGCAGCTCTGTAATGGAGTAAGAAGAAGCAATGTCATCATTTCAGCCAATTGTTTTCCTTGCACTGGAGTGTATTAACTAAGTAATGCTTCACTTGGCTGCAGAGAGCCCATGGCACTCCCAAGGACATTGAGGATGAGCCATTACCTCTGGTACAGCACAAGCGCTCTAATCTGCAGCCTCAGCAAGTGCTTCTCTGTTAGCTAATAACCTATAGCCCTCTCCTGTGGCAAGGAGCCATGAATCAATTCTTTGTGCATTCTGCAAACAGTGCTGCTTCAGAATCATCTCTTTATTCCCATTCCTAGAGCTTGAGAGCGTTCCAGAGACAGCTAGCACAAGGGTGACAAGTAAAACCCAGGGAGAAAAACCACAGGGTTTAAAGTGAGTTCCCCATGAGCAACATGGTCATGAAACTAGTTATCTCCTGGGGTGCATGAAGAAGAATGTGGCCAGCAGATCGAGGAAGGCTGTGCAGTTTCCTGTTCTGCAGATTCTGAACCCACTTGGATGTGATTCTGGACAACTCACTTTGTGTGACCCTGCTTTATTAGGGGGTTGGACTAGATGATCTCTAGAGGTCCCTCCAGTCCTCCCCAGTCTGAGTGACTGCAGCCTCCTGTAGGCTTCCTCAAGATTTTGAGAACCTGTAAAATTTCAGAGGAAACCCCTTGGGAATAGCTTCCTCCTGGGAAAAGTGGATGGGGTCAGTCAGGAAACTTACACAAGATTGAATTTTAGAGTATTTACCTTACTGTTGCTTCTTATTTTTGTTGGAGGTAAAGCCAACAGCTGGTAAAAGCAGCTTTCCCTCCACCAGGAGATGTAAAGAGGCTTTAGTGCCATTCCAGTCCATATGGCAAAGGATTAACTTTCCTTGACTCCTGTGGCAGTCCTCAGTGCAATCCCTGATTCGTCAAAGCCAGGGGCAAGAGGGAGCTACCTTGTAACAGGCAGAAGATGTAAAAGGAACCGAGCCTCCGTGGGGTAATGGTGATCAGTGTACACTTTTTAGTTTTGATACAGTGAAAAGAGTTGTTCCCTTTAGGGATGGCACAGAAACAAGGAACTTTAAAAAGGCAGATTATAAAACTATGAGGGAAATGGTTAACAGCAGGCTGAAGGGCAAAGAGAAATACTTAAAAACCACCAAGATCTGCCTGGAGGCTATTTAAGAACATCGTATTAGAGGCACAGATGGTTTGTATACCTCTGAGCAAAAACATCGTGTGCGAAGAAGAATGAAACTCATGGGGCTACGTGGGAGAGAAGCATTGAGTATAGAATGGTTCAAAACACGATGACAACTGTCTGGTGTGATGGACTGGGAAATACAAAAAGGATTAGAGCAGCCACTGACTTTGGATCCCCAGGATGAGACATGGAGCGTGGTGGGTCTGATAATGTCCCAAGAGCTTTGAAAGATCGGCTTCACTAGAAAAACAAGCATTGCTCTTGACTGCCAGCCAAATCAACCTGCAGCTTTAATATGTGCTCAGGCCAAACTGAGGAGTAAAAGAGCCCATTCAAACACACTAGGACTTCAGTTTCACCTTGTGTTAGATTTGCTGCCAAAAATGATGGTTTTAATCTTTGCCAAAAAGGTACAGATAAAAAAAATCAAAGACTCCTCAAACTAATTTTAGTAAAGAAGAGAAAACCCTGCATTTGTTCCGGGCTGTGAGGGAAGCTCTCCAATAAGGATGCAGTGAGGTTTGCAGAGCTTTTCTACACCAACATGTAATAGGCCAGATGTAGAATTCTGCTGTTGTGTATCTGAGAACAGGAACACGCTCGTTATAAATTAGAAGGGAAACGTCTCCAGTATCACAAATCTGATGATGTGTGCTAAAAAAAAGTATCCTTGTGAAATCAGTTAAAGTTCTTTTCTGGTTTTAAAAGCAAGGAAAGGCAAGGGAAGGTTAGAACAACAACTTTTGGCAATTATAACCTGGTGCACACATTCTTGGCAGGACTGACTAGAGCTCTGGTATCTGGGTTGGTTTGTTATGCCCTGTTCAGCTGCCCGAGTCTCCTCTTTTCTCTTGAGGTGGCTGGCATGGCAGAAAAGCAAGGATTGAGCGTTGTTCTGATAAGTGCTGCAGCAGCAGCAGTTTTATGATTTAAGGGCTGCATGAAATTTATGGAGCGCTGAGAAGAGCTTAAATCAGTGTTACGATTTTCATAAATTAGTGCAGGCAGACCGTGTTTGTGTGCAAAGCTTGGGATGTTCAAGCTGTTTGTACCAATGGGGAAGTGCATTCATAATAGAGGCTTTCCAATGCACCTGCAGGAATTGTGCTGGAGTTGGAAGCCTTGTTCTTTTGAGAGATTTGATATTCCATTATTAATTCTTTCTTGTGACAAATTGTTTCAAATACTCAGTAAAAGTCAAATTCAGAGCAATTTTAAGATTTCATTTACGTGCTTATGAACAGAGGGTGGTTAACTTGTAATTCTCTTTTGAGTGAAAAACCACTCTGGACCTTAGAAGGGTTAACCCCTTGCTTACCACAGTGTGTGTTTGGGTGATTGTTGAGGCCCCATTACTGTGAAGAAACGTATTCTGGCTCTACTCAAGGCCGCATCTGCAAATCACTCCAGCTGCCACAGAGAGGGATTTGCTTGTAGAGAAGAATGAGAAGCACCACCTGGTTCCTCATCACATGTTTCAAGATTATATAATGACACAAATATTTCATGCATTATGGATTGGACTAGAGATTAAACTTCCCTTCTGGACAACTTACCAAAGTGGAGGTTTCCCATTTCATCCTGTTTTGGGTATTATTGGTGATGGAAAGAGCCTTCTGTGTTTGATTTCCCGTATTTTAAACTCTTCTAGCTCATCTGAACCGAAATGATTATGCTTCAGGTTATTGCAGATGGAGTATGCAAATCACAGTATGAGTGGAAAGCACCATTGCTGAATTTCTTTATGGGCAGCTTAGGCGAAATTGTTTTCTGATGTCCCTACATTGCTCTTGGTGAATTGACACTGATACATTAGCTTCTTACTAAACCTGGACAAGTCTAGTCTGAGACAAATAGATTTAAATTTAAGGAAGTGTTGAGTATCATCTCGTCACCTTAGCCTACTTGTCCTCTCCTGAAGCAGAACTTAGCCAGAGTAACATGTCTACTTCCCTGCACTAAGGAAAGAGAAATGCAGAGCAAATGGAGAGCCTGGCAGAAAGGAGAGGTATTGGTGGCAAGTCTGGTAAACTTAACTTGTGAGGACAGGTTGAAAGAAGTGCGTTTATACATCTAGAGAGTGGACATTCAGAGCAGAGGACAAAGATGTGATGCCAGTCTTCAGATATGTAAAACTTGCTGCGCAAAGTAAAGTAATATATTGTTCTCACTGTCCACTGGGAATGGAAAAAGAACTAATGGATTTAAATTGCAGCAAAGGAGATTTAAGGAAGACATGAGAAGAGGGTTTCTGGCCATCACAGTACCAGGGTGCTGAAACAGATTGCCTGGGGAGGTTGTGGGATCTTCCTTGCCAGACATTCTTAAGAACAGGTTTGAGAAACATCTGTCAGGATTGATTTGGGTATAATTGATCCTGCCTTAGGGCAGAGGGCTGGACTAGACCTTGCACAGTCCCTTCCAGTCCTGTTTGCTATGCTTCTCTCATTAGGAAGCCTGATGTGATACTATTCCAAGGCCCTCACTACTCCTTTTAAAAGCAAAGCCATGCTACGTGATGCCAAGAGTCAGATTTAAACTGACAACCTCTGGGAAAATTCAAAATGTAAGGTTGATGTCCCCCCCTTAATAATTAATGTGTAACACAGCTGGACTTGTTCAGCAGCTAAGCTCTTGGAGTTATGCTGCAGTAAGTCTTTGTGCCTGGGTACCTTTCTTGCCATCCTTAGACACTAGGTATTCCTGCCACCGCTTTCTGTTCACATATTCTTCTATTCCCATTAATAAAATTTCATTTTTATCTCTCTTTTGCTGCCTTCTTTTTAGGATATGCTTACGTTACAAACCGTGGCTCAGCAGTTTAGCGACTGGATTACATCCAGATATCGCCAAATGCCACCTCTTTTAATAGCAGGCAAGAGCAGCTTGAATTTTTCTCCCTCAGAGCTCTATTAAAAGACATACTGGCATGTTTTCTGTGAAAATGCCAAAAGAAAAAAAATGAAAAGAAAGTTTAACAAAAGATGAGGGTGTGTGAAGCAAGCTGACATGTCTGTGTTCCCAGAATTGGGTGTTTTGCCTGATTTCAGGTTCGAGAGCGTGACCCAGCTGCTGATTGATGTAACTCTGTGGAACTTGGCCAGTTCTGGGCAGCCAGGAATTGGGAATTCTGCCCCATTACTTTTGTGACTGATAGTGCCTTAGTATTCAGTGATAGGACTCCATGTGTTTTTCCCCAATCACTGCTACATTGCCAAGCCCTTGAGTTCTAATAAATTCCACATCAAGCCATGAAGCAGCATTATAACATCTATACGTACACACATATGTATGTATGTACTATAAATTTGATTTGAGTTTGAATTTGGTCTGTCAGCCTTCATAGCTTTTGAATTTTTCTCTAGCTATATGGAGAATAGAAACTGAAGTAAAAATATAAAAGCAAAGCCAGGATAATACTGGGCTTTTCACATACTGCTTCCAGAAGCTGAGACTTAAAAAAAATTCACATATACTGTGGAATCTGGCAATGACTGGATGTTTGGCCACTGAATTGTTCTACTACAGACAGCTGAGAGGACAGATGTTGTCTGTTTTTTGCAGTGGTGAAATGCTCTTCAGGATAGTATAGGACACTCTTAAGTCTCTGTATTTCCTTGTTCACTGAAGCTGTGAGTACTGCATGTTCTTTGCTGTAGAGGACTTCCCTTGATGGCTGTGGGCTTTGGATCCAAGTCAAGCATAGCTTTTGCCATGGTTGCTCATCTGCTATGCTCAAGGCTTTGCATGTTTTGGAGATAGATGGGTGATGAATGCAGCACCTCTGTGTTGGCACTCCAAAAACCAGGTGCCCTGATTTTTCAACTTAAGATATGCTGGCTCAGCACAGGATTTGTCTGAGGGCAGATTTCCCCCGATGTCACCTGTTTGTCAGACTTGGTGAGGTATTTGCATCCTCTCACACCTCTGTAAACCTCCTTTGTTGCCCTCTTTGTCCTTACCTTTGGATTGGCACAGGCCAAAAGTGCATGTGATGGCACATCACCATTCCCTGGCTCCTCTGCATGTCCAAATAGTTCAGAGTCCACAGTGGCTGCATTTGGGGTTGGAGTGAGTTTTATGTGTGGCATTTACACAGCACCTACCGCAGTGGAGCCCTAATCTGTGCTACAAACTCTGGGGCACTGCTTTACTACAGAAAATATTAGTCATTTGTAAATGAATAAGGGAGATTTTAAAATCGATTTTCTTCAGCACACAGCAGCTGCAGACTGAGTGTGGAAAATGCTTGAAGATACAGAACTGGATTCTATAAACATGTAATTCTTTTATCAATAGTTCTTACAGGCAGGCTTCTTTCTACGTTCTCCCTTCTGTCAAAACTCTCCCCTCTGTTATACTCTGAGCTCATTTCCCTCTGGATAGCTGTAGGTTTGTTGGTATACAAACTAATTTTGTTATTGACTGGAGAGGACATTTGGAGGATAAGAACGCTGTGGCTATTCATACCTAAAGGTAATCAATACAGGTACAGAGGAATAAATATTTTTTTAAGCGAGTAAGCATTCTCTCTGGTCTGATTCTCCTTGTGCTAAACCTCACAGGGCTGTGTGCTGGCTTCGTACCTGTGAACAAACAACATTTCTATCTTGTCAACAAATGAACAGCATTTGTAGTTTATTGCCAAAGCAAGTTATCAGCTGGTCTTTGCTCTTGCCGTGTTCTACCTCTGCAGTTACTCATAACAACCTATGTGCCTGCTTTGGTTGCAGTGGTCATGATTATTTGTCCACCATCAATTTATGACCCCAAAAATGCAGCAGCGAAGGAACCAATCCCTCCTTGAAGTGGCCTGACCTCTGCTTGGGCCTGAGAGAGCGTGTGAGGGGACATTATGATGATGATCAAGCTGAGCCATGGGAAGTTTAGGTTGGCCATTAGGAAAAACATCTTCATGGAAAGGGTCATCAGGCTGCCCAGGGAGGGGGTTGAATAGCCGTCTCTGGATGTGTTTAAAAGTTGTGTAGATCTGGAGCTTAGGGACGTGGCCTAGGGACAGTTGGGTTGATGGTTGGACTCAATGATCTTCAAGATCTTTTCCAACCTAAATGATTCCATGATTCTACAATGTGGTACCATTTAGTTGATTATTGGACTTGATCTTAAAGATCTTTTCCAACCTTAATGATCTGTGGTTTGCATCTGTCTGTGAAACAAGATATTAATTAGCACTGAAAAAGCAAAGGAAAGGCGAAAGACCAGCAGAACGTCGTGGGGTTTGCACTTTTTCTGCTGATTCCACTGTCTGGTTCCAGTGTTGGTGCCGTTTGTGGTGTTTTGGGCTTTTCTCACTCAGTGACACCCAGGAGATGGTACTCACTTGTAGTCAGATTTTGGCCTCCCTGGAAAAGCAGATGACATAGCGGGCAGAAGCGGCCGCTGGTGCTGTGCTCGAGCCACGGAGCTCCACGGGCAGCACCGAACCGAGTGTTGGGCCGGAGGTCACAGACTTCCGAGTGTCCCGAATTCCTCGGTTCGGCTCTGTCAGAGGAGCGGCCGGGCGGGTGCAGCGCGGGGAAGGGGCGGTAGGTGGCGGCCGCGGCTTAGGGACCGCCGAGGGTGGGGAGAGAAGGGAGAATGGTGCAGAGACCCCTCACTGCTACCGGGACGCAGAGGGGAAGGGTCTGAACACACGTGCTCTGGGCGAACTGAGGGCTTTAACTGGAGAAGAAGAGCCTCAGCGGAGACCTCGGTCTCTGCAACTCCCTGAAATTCGGGAGGCTGGAGCGAGGTGCGGGTCGGTCTCTTCTCAAGTTGTACCAGGGGATCACAATTCCACTGCCTTCAGTGGCAGCCTTTGTAGGCACCCTATAGGGTATGGGGGAGGTATAGGCCAATTCTGTATGTCGCTGCTTAAACTTTGGTATCATCAGTGTCTAAATCTTGCAAGCTGTCTGATTTGTCTGGCTCTACTGTGTCTGACCTGCCATCAAGTAATGTTATTTATCACATCTCCCAGCACAGATGGACCCAGAATTTTATTAAGCAAAACAAACTGGAGTTAAGTATTTAGGCTGAAGCACAATCTGTAATGCAAAAGGAGAAGCCCTAGTAATTTGTGATTTCTAATGTGTCATAAAGTGCAGAAGAGTTCAGGTCAGTTAACTGATATTTGTGGAATTTGCAGGGTAAAATATCCAGCTACTGGAGATATGATATAGGGACTACGCGCAGATTCTCCTGAAGAGTCGGTCCCCCTCTTTCTGAAATGAGGACAGTGAGATAGCCATCCTTCTGGAAACAGAATGAAATCTGCTGGTGAGCATTTTCAGATGCTGTTTTCTCTTTGTTTTGTAATCATATTTTTAAATAGAAGTGGACAGCTACTAAGATTTTTGAGGCAGAGGCTTAGGAATGTAGACATAGGTGGAAAGCCAGTCCTATGTCCATGAAGTTTACTTTTTAAAACACTGATTCCATGAGCTTCAATGCTTTTTGGAGAACTGTGGGTTTAACTGAATTAAAGCAAAGGAGTGAAAAAGCCATTTTGTTCCTCAGGCCCACACCTGGCTGTTGTGGTCCTGCTGATGGGCTTCCACCAAGACCAAATTGTGGGGAGAGGGGAAGAAACATTGTCTTGTTTCTAGACACCTTTTTTTTGTCCCACCTTCATTTCCCTGTACTGGGAAGTACAATTTGACCTCTCCTTTCCCTGACAGCCTGGGCAACCACTCACCTTGCTGATACCTCCAGATAGCTCAGAGATGGCAAGGGACTCCTAGGTTATTACAAATAAATGATTATTAATCTCTATTAAGAATTACGGAAAGTAATGCTACCGATAATTAAATTGGCAGCTCCATCTGCAGTGCAGCTGACCACACTTGGCTTCACTTTACTTCAGCAGCTGTGTCTACATGGTCTTGAGGTGAAACTTAAGTTCCCTGTTGGCTGTAGGGTGGGCAGGAGCCCCTAAGCATAACTCTTTGAAGCCAGGCCTCTTTACATGGCTGAGCACGTCCAGCATGCTCCAGTGCCACTGGGCTACAAACCATCTGTGGGCCAAGAGAGCTCACTGTAACTAAAGCCACTCCAGAAGCTGCTCTTTCAGAGGAGTCCAGGTGAAACCAGAGAGGCTGTTTACTCCCCACAAAATAAAGGTTTGAAAGGTTGTGGGTCCTTTCTTGTCTGTAGTGAGTTTCACTGGTGTTGCTCTATTTCAGGAAGTCCAAATGTGGGGCAGTTGTCCCTGTTCCCAGTAGGGGATCACAAACAGGTGCCAGGGTTTTATGACCATACGGGCCTTCTCGGATTGCTAAACGGCTGAGGGAATCCCTTCCAGATCCTGCCCTGCTGAGAAGGGGATTCCAGGGGGTTCCTGCTTTGGAAAAGGCTGACAGCCCAGCTCTGCTCTAATTATAGCATCACAAGGAGGCAATATTAGAGATGCGAATGGTGGAGGATATTTACAGCCCTGTTTCTTTCTTCAGGAAGCCCTTTCTGCTCATTGCACTCAGTTTTAGCAACCCAGCAGTACTGAAACCTTAAAAGCTTTTGGTGCTTAAACCAAAAATGAAACAAAGGAAAAGTGAGAGAAGGCTGATTTGGTTTCTTGTGTAACAATCCCCACCCTTCAAACTCCTGGGATAAGTGTTTGCAGAAGGAGACCCTTCAGTGAAACACATGCTTTGAATTTGAAGCCCAGACTTCTCCCACCATATGCAAAGACTTTGTCATCACACTGATCCTTGTCATCACATCCTCATGATCAAAGCATTCCTGGATAGAGAGTAGGGGGTTGTGATTGCCAAGCAGGGGAAAGAAAAAAGTAGCTGTGTGCCTTATCCCAGCCTGTGGTTGCTCTCAGGGCTGTGCTCACACTAGGTGCTGCGTTTGCCTGCCGAGCCACTATTTGACACTTGGTTTGCAAAACTCTAGATAACCTCCTCTGCAGGAGGTGCTGCAGAAAAGCAAGAGGCTCTCCAAGCTTGTCCAAACAGTGCCCTAGAGTTTCTGAGGAGCTCACAGGAAGCCCTGCCCAGGAATTTATACTCTTTGCCACTTCATTTTATTTTACAGGGTTTGTAAATCCATATCCCCTCTCCTCCATCCTGTGTTCACTTGTTCCTGGGCTACAAGCATTGGCACTGGCCAAACATATCAGCAGATTTTAAAATAACTGAACCAGGTACTTTACATGTAATTAATTTAGTGATTTGTTCAGCTGATGATTCACGTGCATAACCTCAATTAACATTAATGGGAGTTATGTAGGCATGTCAAGGGCAGAATAGACCCCTAATAATCTAACATGGAATGTTATTACATTAGGGCTGTAATTATATCCTGCATACACATCATTTCTGCTTTGCTTTGTGAGCTGCTCTTCACATGTGGTGGCCACTCATCTCTTACACTGAGCTTATTCTTCTTTCTTCTTCCTTGTCCTGCTGCCTGTCCACAAAAGATCCCACACATTGCCAAATAAGTAACCAGCCTGTTGATGTTTTGCAAAGTTACAAGTTTTTGTTTTTTGAAGGTGATGCTGGCAGTCAGAAACAAACAAGAAGCCAGCAACCCTCAGCAGAACAGAATGCCATCTCTCCTTAATTGTGATCTGAGTGAGTGTGGCTGAGAGACCTTTAGCCCCATGGTCTGGGAAAGTGAGGCGTACATGAATTGTAACCCACAAGGAGGTATCAAAACTATTCTGATGTTTTGCTCTTTGTTAAACCTTCTCGAACTAGTAAGAATAGCAATTTTCAAGTGATGGGGCTGAGGTGTCTCCTGTCTTTCCAGTGAAGTAGTTGTAGCTGAACACCTGCTTTGCAGTTTTTGGCTGTGGGATGTGTTGTGCCAAAGGTACTGTCTGATAGCAATACCCACTAACCTCTTTCTAAGGAATTTGGATTTGTGTAGGCCCTAATGTTTGGAAAGACGCTTTGCTAAAAGAGAGCTCTGTTTCCAAGGGAACATCTACCTAACTTTAGTACTCCCACTGCACCGATCCAAACAGGGGTCGGAACAAACAGGTTGATACTAATTTCAAGCACCATTACAAACACAAGGTAAAAAAATCTCCAAACAATCAATGTTGGCCAAATGGAAAAAGAAAAGAAATCAATAGAGAAATTTTATTTTCAGCCTTTTTAAGAGGTTAGAAAAATAAAGCTAGGTGAGAGCAGTGGTACACAGCATCCTTGCAAGCTGTAAACAGGAGAACAAAAGAGATTCAGTGATAATTTTGGAATAATTATTGGGCTGTAAAACCTTGAGAAATCAAGGTGCAGAAGTGGAATGACCCGTGACATTTACCTGATCCCAAATAGATTCAAGAAGATTTTTGCAAGGAGTAACCATGAATTTTCCTCTTCACTGGGCCACAACTTCTCTAATTTGGCACTGGTAATAAGTATTCTCCTTTCCAAAATCTGGATGGAAGAGAGAGAAATATATAAAGAGAATTTTTTTCAGGATTCCCCACACTAGTGTATTCCCTAGACAAAATACTGTGGTGGTGTTTCAAAGAGGGAGATAAAGTGATCCTAACCTTCAAGGGCTTGGAGTGAGAGTTCCTGAAAGTAGTAATCTCTTCCAGATCCAAGTTATTTGATTATTTTCAAACTCAGGATTTCTCATTTCTTTCTCTAAAACATTTACTACTGACCTCCTCAAAAACGCTATTTTAGGTAGGTGTGTGATAGTAGATTTTATCTTCCCTCTGGCTACCTGTAAAATAAAAATCCGACAATTCCTGTCAGGACAGCTGTCAGGGCAACAACAAAATGAGTAACAAGGACACCAGCTGGAAATCCTTGGTTTTTTTGTTGAGTTCCAGCTTTGCGTACAACAGGAGGAACATCTTGAAAAATAATTCCATAATATTCCTGAACTAACAGCGCTGGCGTGAAGCACGGGATGGTTTTATGCTTCTCTGCGTATCAAAATGATCAAAGCTGCTGCCGCTAGGAAATTAATGGCTGCGAGGGGCTGGGAGAGAAACAACAAGGGAAGAAAAAAAAGGAGTAAAAGGGGAATGAGAAGCCTCATAGGTGGCCTTGTCTCTGCCAAAACAAAATACTTTCACCAGGGCTTTTTTCCATTCAGCAATTGGCAGCTTTATCCAGAGATACAAAAATTCTTGCTGTTGTGAGAGTAGCTGCTGATGGGATGCAGCACTATCTGCCAGCATACATGAATGTGTATCTATTTAATAATAGAATTGTTTTCTCCTAAGGTGCTTTTCTTCTTCCTTTTCTTATTGCTTCTTGCCTGCTGGGTCTGCCTGCTTCCCTTTGCCCTAGAAATTAAACCTTGATACTTTTTTTTCTGCAAGATTTATGCTGGAAATGTTGCCTGGTATTTCATTGTCAGTCAGGCTGTGATTCTGCTGTGACATTTCCAGCTCTATTTTTATGGCAGCGGCAGTTAAACCAACATCAAGCATAAAAACAAACATTTTTTTTTGTTTCCCCTGCCACAGTTGATTTGCATCAATGAACCAGACTAAAAGGTGCACTACCCACAGTACTTTTGGCTGGTATTACTTACATCTGCCCCACAGGGCTTTGCTGAGATGGCTGGAGCTCAGATGGGATTGGGCATGTGTGCACTGATTGTAGCTGAAGCACAGAGTGAATAGCAAAAGGGAAAAAAAATGGTCTAATAAGCAATAAGTTGTTCTGGGTGAAAAAAATCCCTAAGTGCTGGAGTTTGGAGAAAAATGACTGTGGCTTCCTGACATGTTCAAGATGTAAGGAATCCAGTGTTGAATCTGTTGGATTCAACGGAGGTGGATAAAGAAGTCATGGACTTCTGCCTGCCCACCTCACCTTAGCCAGGTGTCTAAAGTGAGGTGGGCAGGCACTTTTGACTATTGCTGTCAAAAGTGGGTCAGGATAAAAACAACCAGCCTGGTTGTGCCCCAGGTAACAGTCTACTGTGGTAAATTGATTCAAAGCAAGATTTGATTTGCGTTGTCAAAGCTCAGGACTTGTCTGCTTGGATTGGAAGTGGAGAGAGCATGCAGGAAGAGTAGTGTTAAGCAAGAAAATTATTTGATAGCTGGTGGCAAAACTTTAATGAGCAAGGACAGTTCTCTTTGGGGCCTTAGTGCCGATAAGCAACAGCCAGTAGCTCATTTCTTCTACATCCCACCTTAACGAGAGCAGAGCTCACAAAGTCAATGGTAATCTCAGTGTGTAGAATGGAAGACCCTTATTTACTCACTTAAATGTACTTTCCCGCTCACTTTGAGTGGTTCAAGACCACCCAGTTGCTGTGACTTTTCCACTGTAAACTTCTCTCAGTTTACTGGGAGCATCCTCTGCCTCCCTGTTCCCTCTGGCACAGCCTTTGCCTTGCTAACTATTGATGCCTACTCATTCCACAAGGTTCTCTGTCACTGGAATTTCTTTGGTCTTACATGTTGCTTTCTCTTCAGTGCTTGTTTTCAACCTCTCTGGATCCAGGGAGAGAGAGGAATGGGGGGAGAGTGATGTTAATCAACCATCGACTGTAAATCGGCAAGATTCCAGTGACTACAAAGAAACTGCACTGAATTACTGCAGCTGAGAACCTGCTTTGTCATTTCACCCTCTTCTGTGTGTTTTATATTGCCTGTTGTGAAGAAAAATTCCACCAAACCTTAGCAAAACACTCCACCAAACCTCCAGTTCTTCCTGGTTTGCTCTCATAAGAGGTGCAGCTGTATGCTAATAGTCTGCTTCTGGGCAAGGAGGGGAGTCAGACTGGGCTGGAGCATGCTTTGATAAACTGGGAAGCAGAGCCTGATGCCAGTGTGTGCAAGGAGAGAGGCGAACAGAGGTTTATTTCCCCCCTTTTCTCAATTTCACGCTCTCTTAGTTCTGTCAACCTCCATGGAATCCCTCCTAATTTACAGCTCCATTAACAGAACCAGAGCAATGCTCTCCCAAAGGTGTACAGTTGGGTTTGGCCTGCATGGAAGAACGTGGCATGTTCCACGGTTTTGCAAAAGCATCTTTGCTCAGTGAGGTTTTTGCTTTATCCACCTTCCGATGTGCTTTTAAGGGTCTAAGTGACTTGGCTTTCTGCTGTATTTCCTTCTAAACAAAGAGTTGTGTGCTGTATGGACATGCCTGGGACAACCCCAAGCCCTCGCCTATGCCTACAGTCCAAGGGCAGGTTTCAAGTCACTGTTGTGCTGATTAATTCACACCATGGGTGGACTGGAAGCGCTTTATTTTGCCCTGTGCCTTGGTGCATGTCCAAGGTGTGTCATCAATCAGCCCAACTACATGGGCTGTTCTATCTTATTGCTTAATTAAGACTCATTAGTAATTTACTTGAGATTAATACCTATTTATATGAAGCTGAAATCCCATCTCTTTGGGGGATGAGTTATTGAACGACGTTATGTGAAGTAAATCTATGAAATACTACTGCAAATGAGAAAGACTCTGCCTTGTACTCCAGTCCTTTCACCAAGCTCAGAGACTCAGCTCACATAAGGGAGATGCTCACAGTTTGCACTCAGCTTCCCACCTTCCAGCTCAACATGATGTCTCTTAGTGCCTCTGATCGCCTTGAATCATATTGTGAAGTTGAGACCTGAGGAAGTGCTGTAAAGACAAAGAACAAGGTGTTTTTAATCAGTTACAGAATAGTGGCCCTGTTATGATACAACCCAGAACCCAGACATTTTGCAGGGGATGCAACAAACCAAACACAGGATCACAGAACATTCGGAATTCGAAGGGACCTTGACAGATCATCTAGTCCAATCCCCCTGCCACAGCAGGATCACCTAGACCAAGTTGCACAGGGACACATCCAGGTGGGTTTTAAGCGTCTTCGGAGAAGGAGACTCCACACCCACCCTGGGCAGCCCCTTCCAGTGCTCTGTCACCCTAAATGTGAAGAATCAGTTCCTTCTGATATTTATGTGAAACCTTCTATGTTCCAGCTTACACCCATTGCCCCTTGTCCTGCCATTAGATGACACTAAGCAGAGCCTGGCTCCATCCTCCTGACATCCATCCTTCACATATTTATAACCATTAATGAGGTCAACCCTCAGACTCCTTTTTATCAAGCTAAAGAGACCCAGCTCCCTCAGCCTTTCCTCATAAGCGACATGTTCTACTCCCTTCAACATCTTTGTGGCTCTGCGTGGACCCTCTCCAGCAGTTCTGTGTCCTTGAACTGAGGGGCCCAGAACTGGACACAATACTCCAAATGTGGTCTCACCGGGGCAGAGTAGAGGGGGAGAAGAACCTCCCTCCATCTACTAACCACACCCCTTCTAATCCAGGATGCTGTTGGCCCTCTTGACCACAGGGGCCCATTGCTGGCTGAGGGTCATCCTGCTCTCCACCAGGAGCCCCAGGTCCCTTTCTCCTGTGCTGCTCTCCAGCAGGTCAGTCCCCAACCTATACTGGTACCTGGGGTTGTTCTTGCCTCAAACTGGTCTCAGGTTGCTACTAAAGCACTGCAGAGAGGTCATCACGGGGTGATGTCTGGAATATGTAGCATAATTACGGGGTTTCACTAAGCTAACACTGCTTGATTAACAAACGCAAACAACTTCCCCTTAATATCAGCTCTTCATTCTCTTCCAGAGCTGAAGAAAAGTTGTTTTTTCCTGGCTGCATTGCCTGCCTGTGGTGACTTCCTTTCAGTGAGACTCTCTGAGAAGGAAAACACTCGCCACCACAGGCAGTCACCACCACTGCCAGGAAAAGCTCCAGATCATCTTGTAAAACAGAACTAACTTTTCTGCCTCTTCTAATGTACCTTCTATTCCTCTCCTAATCTTGACCTTGTGGGATATTTCTGACATACACCCTCTTTCTCAGTTTTACTTCGGGGGATGGCTGCTTACTTACCACTCCTAGTTTTCCTGCTCTTGTCCCAGACCTATCCCAAGTGAGCAGTGCAGAGCTTTGTCCTTTTCTCCACTTCTGTGAAAGAATGGTTACTTCTGCTAGCACCTGATTAACAACCTGCCACAGAAGAGAGATTTCAAAAAATGGGACCTTTTGTCATAATTGTTTTATCTTTGTGATAATCCTTTCCAGCACATGACCAGAGCCAGGCTGCAGAGACGTGAAGGGGTATGACATTTCCTGACCCAACTGGTTGTTGGACTGAGTGCTAGGAGAGGAGGAAATGCTAATGTTGAGGGTGGATTTCATTTCAGAGATGTTGGCTGAGTTTGTCTTTCGCCTGGAGCTTCTGTTGATTTCAAAAAAAGTCCATCTTTTTCAAGTTTTGGCCTAAGAAGAGGACATTTCTCTTCATCTGTAATTTGGAAGAGTCTTTTGACTAGACCCTAAAACAAGGCCAACCTTCATCTCTGACCAGCTTCTTGGCCTGTCCCTCTTTCTCTTCACACTGCTTTGTCACTGAGAAACTTCCTGAATGCTTTACCATAGGGAAGAGTTTACACAGCTAGAAGCCGAGATGCTCTCTGGACAGCAGGTGCTGTTTAAAGCAGGAGTTCATGTGTTCTTCTGGCCTCAGCTGAACCCGCTTCCAGAGCACCCCATGGCCCAGCTGTCCTTTTCCACCCTGCTAAACATGATCTCCACTTTGTATCGGATGGCATAGCTGCAGGTTGGAGGTGCTCCCTAACCCAATTCTGTCACAGTAATCTGGGTCAGCCTCAACACTAACAGTAATATATTTATTTTTGTAGCTCTCTTCACTTCAGCAGTTGGGTTAGAGAGCTCTTTCATGTGCAGTTATGTTGACAAAATCAAGGGGGAAATGAGCTCCAGATAGGGCTGACCAGAGGTGCCAGTGGCAAGGACACCAAAATTACACTTCTCTGAAGCACGCAGTGAACACTCCTGGGCAGGGACAGCCTGTATCAGGGGTTTTGGCATCTTGAGACTCTTGTCCTTTCTTGTTAATGAGGGAAGGTGGGAAGTAGATAGAGTTTGAGGTTGTTTACCAAGTTTGTAATGTGCTTGCATGGTAAGTAAGGACTAGCTCCTTAGCCAAACCCCTTCCACGCTGGCCACCTTCTCCAGCTGAAGTTACTGATCTAGGGCTCAGCCTTGTAGGATGCAGGTATTGAGATACCAGAGATCTCCTGAAGATAGAGACTTTACAGTTTCTCAGTGTGCCTACAGGTTGTCTGGAAACATGCATGAGCTTCAAAAAATGCAAAAGCTGATGAGCTCAGCCTCCCTGGAAAGAGCAGAGCAGCAAATGGATTTGCTGAGGAATGTAATCGTTGGTGGATGCTCGAACTTATTTAATATTAAACACGAGAATGCTGCAAAGTTTGGAGCTGAACACCCATGAAGTTCTATAGAGGAGTGAGGAGATTCATCTCCTTTTTCTATACTTAGCATCAGTGAAAGAAAACAGAAATCATCTGTACATTTTGTTTTATTATTAGATGAGTTTAGTATTTTCTTAGCTGATCTTCTTATAAATTTGGTATTTCCAGCCTTTGCTGAGATTGTTCTATATGCTACCAAAACCAAGACAACTACAAAATGTTTAGACACTGGCCCCACAAAAAGAAATACGCTGTAAATAATATAGAGGAGCAAGAGCCTCCTGAGGATGTCACTAACTTGGAACTGAATTTAATACCTCTAACAGGTCGGAAAACAAACCATCCCTGCCAGCCCCAGATCCATCACCTCTTAAACAGCACCCAACTGCTGGAGCAGAAAGCTCTCCTTTGCCTCATAATTTCTTGACCTCTCCCTTCATCCTCTTTCTTTATGCAATGGACTGTTCTTGGAGCAACTCACGTGGGCACATTCACCTCCTGCGTGGAAACGGTTTTGTGGCTGTAGGTGCAATGTACATTTATTGAACCATCTCCATAGATATTGGCGGTCGCTTCTTTGGTTCAGCCTTAACTTGCTCTGTGTAGCAGTGGAAGTGAAGCAACCACAGTAAATAAATACCTGGTTTGTGCCTGTGGTTTAAATCTACTTTCATGGCAGTTCCCAGCTAGCTCTGGAGCCAGAATATCCACAGAGGACAGAACTCGTGTGGTTCTCTCAGTTTAGATTTGGTTTATAGCAAATTCTCCTGTAGGGCCAAGCTTTTTGATATTGAAGTGAATTTATTCTCAAATTTAGATCTGTATTTAAATACACACTTGTGGACGTATTTGTATGCTCTTAAGGGGTCAGGTACGCCTGTGGGAAGCTGCCAAAGCTTGTCCTAAATTGTACTTCATCTCACTTCCACCTTTAGTCATCTTGTTCTTTGGCCTTGTTGGTTTAAGAAGGCTTTTCCTCCAGAATGACTTCTTGGTTGTGAATTCCCTTGGGATTCTGTAGCTGGAAATCTCAACTCTTAATTAGGACAAATGTACCTATTTGTAAATGAAATTTTCCATACCTCAACCAGTTTGTTTTAAGAGTCTCCACATGAAAAAAAAGTCATTTTTAAATACAAAATCCTGCTTCCCCTCAAAAATTAACCATCCAATCAATGACTGCCCACACTTTTTGCTGTATGTGCAATATTCAGTCCTCCAAACAGTGACAGTTGCAAGAAACAAATACCAGTATCTATCATTCTGAGGGTTTGAAAGGAAGATTTCTGCTGCTGGGTGGCTGAGAAATCCTCCTTTCCGGAGGAGCACAGCAAGTGCTTCCAAACATGAAATCTTGTTAGAATTTAAAATCGTGACACTGACTGACAGAGCTGCTGGTTTAGGGAGTCTCTTAGACATTTTAAAGTGCACCAATTATATTTATTTTCTCTGCTGAGTCAAATTAGCAGGATAGGTAGAAGAATTAAAAAAGCAGGTTTTAATAATATCTCAGAGTTAGGGTTTGCACTTGTAAATCCTTCAGCGTAAACATGAGGCAGTGGTGTGGCACAGTAACAACCCAAGCATTGGTTACATCAGAGTGACTGTAACAGCTCAGTTCTGGCCTCATTAATCAGTAGTGGAACAGGCATCCCAAATTCATGTCAGTTATCCTGACATCTTGATGCTGCCCCGGCAGACACGGAATCCTCTCTAAATACCCTCAAGTAAAGCAAGGAACCCTGGTCTACCATATTGTTGGTTGATGTGGTTCTTCCCAATGCCCTGTAGTAGGGAGAAGTGGGGATGAAGATGAGTGATACACAACAGGCTTCTCTTCTTAGAGTCGTACTGGAAATTAATATTGAGGCAGGTTCTTATGGTGACCCAAAGCAGAGGAGCAGCTGAAGGACTGTCAGTCCCTGTGTTCTGCCATCAGTCCTGGAACAAAATGCCCAGGGAGGGGCTTGAACCCCCACCCCTGGATGTGTTTCAAAGTCTTGTAAATGTGGAGCTTAGGGACATGGCTTAGCAGTGAGCTTGGGACAGCTAGGTTAGTGTTTGGACTCGATGATCTTCAAGGTCTTTTCCAACTTAAACCATTCTAGGATGAAACTATGAAAAGCCAAAACCAACCCCCCAAACCCAGCAGTAGGGAATCAGATTAAGCACTGATGAGCTGGCAGATGCTGCCAGATCAATGGCCGTATCATGGCAGAGTAAGCGGCAACAGCCATCTCAGAGCTGTAAGTCACTCTTGTTCTGGGTAAATGCCAGCAACAGAGTGAGAGGAGAGATGGGGGAGGGAAGCACCAGCCTGCTGGGACACTTTTAATTACTGCAGGTCACATCAGACAGAGAACTGCACACCGTGACAGATTAGTCCTGCTCACAGGACTCGCATGCAACCCAGGATAGCAATCAGGACTTACACTCTCACAGCCCCTGTTATCCAGAAAAAAAACGTCCAGAGCAACCCATGACTCAAAGTGTCTCCACAGCCAAGTGACAGGCAGAAGCATATTGTGCACGAGTTCCCACACTGCACGGGGTTCCCCTGGGCAGGAGCTGCAAGAGGCAGGTGTCCAACAGCTCAGGCAGTGGCACAACATAACTTTCTGAGCAAGAGAGAAGGTAGGGGAGGCTTGGCAGTGTGATGCTGTCCCTGGATGGGAGCCAGAGCATTAGCATATCTGAAGTAGGGCTTGTGTGGCTCCTTATGGCTCCAGTTATTTGCTATGGCCTTGGGAAGAGGATTTGGGGATCATCTACAGCAATTGCCCTTTCCCAATTATTCAGTGGGATTTCTGGCCACACAAATGCTCTGCAAAGACTCAATCTATGGTTTTTTTTTTACACCAGCAGCAAAGGTGTTGTCGTGGGAACGGTCACTGCACTTTGCTGCCACCACAAATTCCTTAGAAGTTCTCTAAAAATAAGAACGAAAGTAGTATCATAGAATAGCAGGGACATCTTCATTTAGAGCAGGTTGCTCAGAGCCCCAGGATCTGAGATGGGATGGTTCCAGGTATAGGGCTTCTTCCACTTCTCTGGGCAATCTGGGGCAGGGTCTCACCACGCTCAGTGATCCCTGCCCCTGTGCTTCTCCTTCCACTGGCTGAAATGCTGGGCTTTGGAACGTATTAATGGCCTGATCCAGGTTTAAATAATCAAAAAAGGCAGATCTGGTTTTACTCTGCTCTCTCCAATCTCTGCATTTTCTCCATCTGATAGTATTGGGCTGGGGGGGGTTCAGGAGTGGGCAGCTTATTCCTAAAATATGGCACCTCTAATTTACCTCCAACAAGATGCTCTTTCACCTGAGTCATGGGTTTTCCCTCCTGTGATATTCTTCTCCTCTTGTGATATTCATAACAGTTTTTTCCAGGAGTACTAATTCTTTGTGAAACTAATAAAATGAACAACCAAACTATTTTTGCTGAACACTTGCTGTATCACACAGGCCCAGTGACAACTTCTGTAAGGACAGATATCTCCTATAGTTTTTGTTCATGCTTGGACACAGTGATTGCATTCAGAAGCCACGTTACGCAGATGTCAGACCAAGCCCTAACAGCACCTGCTGCTGCTCCTGCTGCTCCTAAAGAGAGAGCAACTAATCTCTTTAATTGTTGGAGATGAATTAAAGCTTTGATTTGTCTGATTGCAGAAACATAGGTCTTTCCCCCCTGCAGACCAGGGGGGAGATGCTCTTTGCCTCCTGGTTCCACTACTAAAGCTGTTGGGTGGGTGGCTCTGCCTGCAGCACCTGAAGGAAGAGTGGGGCTGTATGGACACCCACTCCTCCTGTCAGGATGCTGCTGGAGCCTGCTCAGAACCAGAAGACCACCAGCACGCTGGCTGTCTCCAGCCAAGGGATGGTCTTGTCATCAAGCCAGCATATCTGCTTCTTCCCTCTCCCTGGGAAAAGAGGTGGTGAATGGGAGTAGGAAATCAGGAGTGGGTAATTGCATTCTTGATGAGGGTTCTGTGGGATGCTGTTAGAAAGACCTTGCTGGCCCCACACTGCAAAGTCTCACTCTGAGTGGCACAGAGGATTTAGGACAGCTCTTGCAGCACTGGGATACATCTATTGCCAGTCCCCTCCTAATTAAAGCTGGGCTAGGCTGGGCCATGTGTTCTTCTCAGACACATTTGGTCAGCCTCCTGTTCCCAGCTCCCCTCCCAGCCCCTTTCTTACCACTTCC
Organism: Phoeniculus purpureus; assembly: GCA_028565055.1. Lineage (NCBI taxonomy): Eukaryota > Metazoa > Chordata > Aves > Bucerotiformes > Phoeniculidae > Phoeniculus > Phoeniculus purpureus. The sequence continues at coordinate 26,612,736 of JAOXOE010000506.1, forward strand.
AGTCCCTTGCCTCCTTGTCAATGTTAAAGCAAGAATGCAGTCATGGAAAAGAGCAAAAAAAGATCTTTTCCATCCTTTCAGCTCCCTGCTGCTCTCCTCTCCTTCCTCCCTCCCCGCCTATGCACCACAAAAAGAACCGGCTAAACGGTCTGAGGACAGAAAAGGGTTAAACTCAGCAGAGCACCAGCTCCAACACAGTTAATCCATATAAAGCTCATGGATTTCTCTGCAGTGATCTTTGTGGTTTGTCATTTGCATTTTTTTTTTTGCCTTTTGTGAAATCTTTTCTTCTTCCCTTTTTACACTCGTCTGCATGCAGAAATTAGCATATTGTACCGAGCAGGAGACGTAAGAAGCCCGACCCCCTGCTGCTCCGCGGATTGTGCAATCTGCAGGCGGCATCAATTTTTCAGCAGTTTCCTCATTTCTCATTACAGTCAGGGCACTGCGCAGCTCCCCATTCAACCCAATCCCTCGTGGTCCTACAGACGAGCATATGGGCTATGCAAGAGCCGGGCTGCCACTTTCACAGCATTAATATCCTTGTTTATGCTCCCACTGTAATTAATCCGGGTATTAATATAGTTTGGGCTTAGCTTTACTAATTATGTATAGGCTAGCGGGATAATTATGTCGGCAGACTCCAGTGCTGGTACTTGACAGCACTTTGCTAACCTTAGGAGCAGCACAGAGATACTTTGGCTGATCCTGTTTCGGAAGGGGGAAAATGAAGAGAGGAGGAGGAGGGTGGCTGCAGCGAATCAATGTCTGATAACTATAAATAGTGGGTTTAAAACAGGGATATTTTGCAGGCACAATAAAGTTGTCCTCGGGTATCAAACTCCTTGGTTGTCATAGTGATGGGTGCATTATTAAGAGGGTGTTGTTCATGCTGCCATCTAATCTTATAATGAGGATGGCTCATTATCGGCTCAATGATGAGTTCCTTTCCCCACTGGCCACATCGCAGCTTGGCGGGTGGTCAGGGCTGAGGGGAGCTTTCCCCCTCTGCTTCTTCTCTGTCCTCTATCCTACCCCAAATAACCTCGGCCACCCGTCGATGCTGGTGTACGGCCAGGCAGGGCTAAGGGACAACAATTTCTCCATTTGCCCCTGACTGATTTTGAACATGCCCATGACTTTATTGCCCAAAAATTACTGCTGTGGCCACTTGAGTCTCTTTGGCTCTTCCTGGCTGTTGTGTTCATTACCATTGCAGATTGGGGAGCTGAAAAATGAGCCATGGGTTTGCTTTTATTTCTACACCTGTTTCTACTGCATGAGTGTTCCTTTCCCAGCAAATATGCTTTGTGGGGTTGACGATGCCCCTTCGTGCTGGGGTGTGTGGCTTAATGGAACTTCCTTGGATTATCATTAGCCACTTTGCATTTTGATAGGGCACTATTAAGGGGGGTGCAGACTCGCTTTTAATTCCCCTCTGAGGTTTGCAACCCTCCCCCACTTCCTCAAACAATCCAATTATCACAGTTTGTTACATAGGCACCGTTGACCCACATGCCACCTGCTCTGATTGTGGGACCAAGCCTCTAGGATGGCAGCCAGCACAGGAGCTCAAGTTTTACCTCCACAGGACACTTTAAATGCATTTAAGAATCAGAAATCTGCTTTTATCGGCAAAATCAACATAAGAACTTGAAGTTGGCTGTGACATTGCATTGTTTGAAGGTCTGGGATATGAAAATGGCTTAAAAAATTCATTATCCCCCACTTGTATTTTTATTTCTTTCGGAAACAGATTTATGTCTAAGAGAGATGACCTGGGTATCATTCCAGCCAAATTAGGTGATCCAGGCAATGTCAGGATCTGATCAGCTGGGACATCTGAAAAGTTGAAGTTAATGGGAGTGCTGCAAGTCATCCTCCTGCACATGTAGATGTGTGTAAGAATGAGGTCAGAATTAAGGAGGTGATTAAATATCATCATTAGATTTTAATTAATGAGATACTCTTCTCACACCAGGTTTTCTCCTCAGCTTCCTTGCAGTTTTCTTTTTTCTTTTGGCTATTCTATTTCAGCTGCAGGTAGTGGGGTCCCTCCAGTAAGGGTTTCATTCCATGTGTTCCCTTTGTTGCACAAAAATCAAAGAGGATTTTGCACATGATTAAAACAAGGGGCTGGAAGAGGCCCTCAAGGTAGAACTAGAAGGTCCTGAATTACTCTAGCAGTCCACAGGAAAAATTGTCCTGCCCCAAATCAGTAATCTCCACACAGAATCCATTTGTATCTTTAGACTCCAGAGGAAATTTGGAACTGTATAAACCTTTCACCTTTCCACTAAATTTCCAATTCTTGAGATCCAGCTCATCTGCAAATTACATGGTGTTTTAATTGCTGGACAATCCTCCCAGTTCTGTATCATTTGAAGACCACAAGTTGATAGCATAGAGAAAAAAAAGGAAAAAAAAAAAGAAATGTTTTAAATATGTGTGACTAGTAAAGGGATTGACATTTTGTCTTGTATTTCAAAAGGCTTTTTCTACTGAGAAATTAGTCTCTACTCAGAGCGTTGTGATAATCCGCTTATAGTCCAGTTCATCAATATCTTAAGTACCCACATACATTACAACAAAGTAACTTTGTCATTTACATGCTCATTGTCAGCCATCTCCAGTAAATTGCCTGGCCGAATATGTCTGAGTTTTAGGCAGCCCTGCAGACTTTAACAGCACAGACTAAATAGGGCTATCAGTAATTATATTTCTCAGTTACCAGAAGCTCTTTAGACCTCTTAGAGTACAGCTGCATTGCTGTTTATGCTCAGGACCTTGCAGATGCTGGTGAGGAAAGGAAGGGAATGGAGGAACATGGGCATCAGCGTGAGAACGTGGGTGCTCAGCAAAGGTCCATGGCAGAATGGAGAGATAACAGATCAGTAGGCTGTGCCGTGTTCCCACTGCTGCAGACACCTGGGCAGAGCTCTTGGCCCTTCATGCTCTCCATCTTTGTGAGTCAAGATGATGAAAATTCATTTCATCCTCCTGGGAGCAGAATTACTAATGCAGTTGGAGGAAGATAACTCAAATTTCTGAGCAGCCTCTGAGTTCTGCCATTTGATTTCATCCTTGCAACACAATAGCAGTGGCTGAGGAGGTGCCCAGCTGGGGCACAGAAGGACACCCAGGTTTTTGGGTTATGGACTCTTGTGCAGAGTTGTGGATCACCCGGGGTTTTCCTTTCCAAGGGCATCGCTGAAGGTGAGCAGTGCTGCTCCACATGCCCTGTAGACAATAGTCTGCTCTTTCACTGCAGATGGAAGGGTCAGGCCAGAAGGAGCAGTCTCTGATGAATCACATGCTAAAGGGGAGTCACCATCCGCCAGTCATGTGATTATAGGCTAGGACATGTCTTTTTAATGGAGATGGCAAACAGACATTTTGACAGGATCATGTTTTGCTCAAGGCTGTCTGTGTGCTGATCTCACTGAAGCTTCTTGGCCAGATTTTTGCCTGGCTTGAGAAGACACAACATGCTGAGGTGTGATGGAGTTTGATACTGAAGACATATATTCCACGGTACCTTCTGTTGGGGCAGTGTGAGGAGCCCTGTGAGAACCTAGTAATGAGATCCAACTGCTGCCCTGTGCTTGCAAGCACACAGATTTCAGGAGCAATGTTTTGGTTCTGCAATTGGTCTTTAATTCCATAAATAAATGTCTTTCCCCCCTTTCAAAGGCACATCTATTTGAAATGCCCACACCGGTGCTGAATCATCTCTCCAGAGGACTTCAGGTCAAGGCTGTGTTGACAGGGGCATCATAATCAGATATATTTATTCTTGTATTTTGGCCCAGACATGTTTAACTCTCTTGGTAGGAAGCTCGTATTTCATATGTGAGCCCATATAAGCTCATATCAAGTTCATTTGAGTAGTCTTCTTAGATGTTCAGAAGGCCACTGGGCAGTGGCCAATGGTTAGCTGCCAGCTGTGGTAGTTCAAGCTAACTGAGGTCACACAAAACTGACTGTACCACCCAATCCCCCCCATCACTGAGCAGCCAGCCACTGAAAATGAATTAAGCTTGATCTGTCTCTGAAGGGCCCAAAATGAAGGTGTAGAAGACCATTGCATGTAGGCCTTTTTCCTCATTTGTGAATGTTTCTTTAGTTGTTTTTTCTTAGGAAAAGTTAAATGACAAAAGGATGTGGAAAAAAAAAGAGAAATCAAGCTGTCTGCAGTGAATGGGGATATAACTGTGAGAAAAATAGACATTTAGATATTAAAATCTCCATTCTTCATGAGAAGAAATTCCATCCATTAAAACAGTCATAATGCCCTTTAAATTGGGCTCAAATACCTTCTCAGAAGGTGATTGCTAGCTCAGAGTCTGTTCAGTGTGGAGAAGTACAAATGTACCGGTTTTAATCATGATAAATAACTTCTCTTTTATCAAATCATCTCTGCTGGAAACAGTTTGGCTTCGTGCAGTAATGATAATTTGTGCACTTATCGCTCGGTGCCTTCCCAAGACGAGCAGCCAGCCATGGGATGTAATTTTACAACTTATCAACCACAGGTTCATCCAGCCCTTTCCAGCCAAAAGGACATTTCACACTCTTTTAAGATATTTCAACCATATATTGCCATCAATTTAAGATTTCACCAGTCCCGTGTCATTAAAATTTTCCACTCAGCAGTTTATAACCTGGGGAAGTGGCTGCTGAGCAGCGCCAGCAGGTCCCTGGAATGATCTGTGCCGATGCTGGGATAATTACCAAAAAGATGCAAATCGATGATGATCGGGGGAGTACTCATGATGAGCTCTGCATGTTATGTACAGAGGCTGCAAAGGCATGGGGGAAACCTCTTTGTTGGATCCACAGCAGAGAGGCCAGGAAGGTATGTGGTTCAAACAAGAGGTTAGAGCATCTGCTAGATGGGACTTACACACCTCAGGAAGGATGATGCTCTTGGCTGCTTCCTCTGTTCACATCCCTACTTGGAAGGGGAGGCTGGAGGAATCTGAAGTGTCTGCCCATTTTAAAACCCTAAAAATTTAAGGAGGTCATTTCCTTCTACTCCACCTGCTACTACTTATAACACAGGAACCAGAGGTCAAAGACCTGGACCAGGCTGTGATAAACAAAAGGAAAGAGGAGAAATAGGAGAAGATAGGGGAAGCAGAACAGGCTGGAGAGAAAAATATGCCATTTGAAATGAACTCTGAATGTATTTTCCCCAATCATTTTTAAGGTTGAGGTGACTGCTGAGCAGATAGTTGCATGTGGTATTGCAGCCAGACCTGTTACAGCAAACATTTGTGGTTCATCACAGTGTCATTATAAAAAACAAAACAAAAAAAATCACAGGATTCCCAAGAGATCATTAAGCCTCCCGCTATGGCTGAGGTGCAAGGACACATGCATAACTCAGGGTTGAGGTGCCTGGTGTCAAACAGCAACTATGTCCCTTGAGTCTCCGGCACCTGTTTCAGTTATCATGGCAGTTTTTTCCCCTTGTGCACCTCAGTTCTCTGAAGGCTTTGCTGCCTCACACATAGGCACTGCCTGGTGGGTTTACAGTTGAGTACAAGCTGTGGAGATTGAGGAAGACAGGTGCAATAGGACAGGTCAGGTTCCAGCTCTTTGCTACTGGTACCACACTAATGTGCTGATTTGGGAACCATCAGACTGTCCCTGTCCTGGCCTGCTGGCCATTTATTGTTCAACTCTGGAAGATGTGGGGCCAAACCACAATCTCATAGGATTCAGCAAGTACCTTTTGGTTTTTTGCTAGCTAACAAAGAGGCCCTGACAATGATTTGCTAAAATCATACAATCACAGACTGGTTTGGGTTGAAGGGACCTTCAAAGCTCATCCAGTGCAACCCCCTGCAGTGAGCAGGGACGTCTTCAACCAGAGCAGGTTGAAGGAACTCTACTGCTTGACAAACGAGGAAAATTCGCACTACAGTGACAATATATTCCTGGGTTTACATCTAGGTAAACACGAGGAGAATAAGACTAGTCTTGGCATGGCAGTGCCAGGAGGAAAAAGTTATGGCTGAGAGAAGGCTCTAGAAGATGGTGTTAGACCACTGCAGCCAGGACCATTATCCCTCATTGCTATCACATGGGGTTGGCAGTTGGGATCTTTGTGTGGTTCTTCATCTTCCTGATGGCCTACAGGTGTGATATAGGAGCTGCAGGAAACTTTGCTTGAGTGAGGCATCATGTAGGTAATATTTATTTGGAAAAATCCCTACAACTTCTTAAAATGTGGGATGATTCTACTTTGCTATGTTACTAAAATGCAGAGCTTGGTCAGTTGATTTTTGGAGAAAGAATACAATTTTCAGAGACTGGTTGGGAAGGACTGGGACTAGGCTTTGAGGATCTGCCCCTTCTTGCCTGGGTAAGTAACCTCAGGGCAGGGTCTTCACTGGCACCCTGTGCTTTGTGTCACATGGGGAGCTGCTCATAGTGAGAGTTTCTGTTTTACAGAAGCTGGTGGATGTTTTTGAAGTCTGTGCTTGACTGTATCACTTCTGAAAATACAGTCTGGGTTGCTCTTCAGTGAGGTACTGAGCCCTGGGGACGTTGCTGGACAAGATCCTGCAATAAAACCCAGCAGTCACTGGCAGTTGGTGAATTGGGGAACTTCAGGAGCCAGAGGCTGCAGCCAGATCCCTGTGTTTAATAACTGCCAATGGGCCCCGTCTCAATGAATTTCTCAAATCCATTTTTTAACCCATTTGTAATTCTGGTCTTTGCAATGTCCCGTGGTGATGCTCGTGTCTTTATTTTTTTCTAAACCTGATGCTTGGACATGCTGCTGGATAGTCATTTCCCTGCCTGCCAAAGCCTCTTGGCTTCACCTCGTGTCCTCAAAAAAGGTTCTGATGCAACACAATAAATCATGATGGCCAGAAAATACTCTTTTGGATCCTACTTTATCGTTTCAAAGCTCTGTACTGTGTGTGGTCTCTTAAATATAAAACTGTAGGCTTAAAAAAGCAAATGGAAGGGTATTTTCCTTGCTAAGTAGTCTGGAAAAGAGCAGATTGTCCTTGGACTGTTTGCAGAAGCTGGAGTTGAGCAGCTGTCAATTGTTTGGCCAGGACTGATGATGTCCTGGAAGGCAGGAGCAGCACAGGGTTTGGAAGGGCTGGGGCAAGTGGAATGAGGTTTGTGAATTGCTGGCAGGGATGTTTTCACATCCAAAAGATTTCCCATCTCCTAGATTTATTGTGCTCATTTGTTATTTCTTTTGACCAGAGACCAACAGACAGTAAGTCTTGCAGGTATGTTTTGCAGAATGAAACTGAAGTGTGTTTCGGGTACAGACACAGTTGTTATTGTGGTATCTGTATTCATCCTGCATGATAGAAGGGGAGGAATCAAGATGAAATAAGTCTTACCAGCAGCTCAGGATGGAGAACACTCTGGTTCACTGGCCAGAGATGTCAATAAAACAATAAAATTCACTGGAAATGTGGTGCTCCTGAGTGTATTGAAGGACTGACAGCCTGATCCTGTACTACTTGGAGGGAGTGGGACATTTGACTTGGTCAAATGTGCTGCCCTACGTGACAAAACACTGATCTAAATGAGCAAGGCCTGTTTGCTTGGCAAATAGTCACCATGGGTCAGTGATGCTTAGCAAGTGAAGCCCTCCTTCAGCCCTTTTGAGAGCTGTGGTTCTTAAAAATGGCATTACCTGTCCTGCTTTCCTTAGGGCTGAGAGGAGAGGCACATGAGACTCTGGTCTTTCAATTAAAAGGAACTTTATTGCAAAATGTCTGTTCTTTTGTTGTCTTGCCAGCTGGGTGGCTTCAGAATCTTCAATAATACATGTGTGGTATTGTACAGTTATTGTTTGCCACCCTCTAGAACTCATGGGTTATAAATTCATAGATGGTTTCTGCAGCTGACAGTGGCTTTGAGCTTCTCCATAGTTAGGAAAGGACTGATCCCAACGTAGATTGCATGTGAATCCAGATTTAATATTTATCTTTGGTCTCGGTAACAAATGGGGCAATTCCAAGCCTGCTGCAAAGGGCAGCTCAGGCTGGCAGGGTGTGATGCTCAGATTTATCCTAGATACTCTTGAATAAACAGATCTCATAGAGGTGCCTGAGTCAAGAGCATCACCTAAGGCCAGTCTGGAAGCTGATAAGAAGGTGTTAGAAGAAAAGTATTCCTTTAATGAATCAGTGGTGGCAAGGCAGATTTAACCATACACTAAAGCTATGCTGTTCCCTTTTCTTTAGGGCACTGCCTTAACATCCAGCTGAAGGAGCTGCAGCCACCTGCAGGACATTACCCTTATGTGAGCCCAAAAGGAGCAGATGTGCATCGTGAGTGCAGTCATCATCTTTCATGCCAAAAAGTATTTCTATTTGATTGTTCTTCTTTTAAAAGAATGTCACTTTGGGGAGAATTTCACCATGGGTTCAGTGGGTTGGTGTTTCATTTTGGCTCTCTGTGTGTTGAGGTACTGCACTGCACAGTTCCCTGTCTGTGAGGTCTTTGCCCTTGTGTTGGTCTCTCAGCAGACCTCCCTGGTAGTCGTGCAATAGCAGGATGAACTAGTGCCATTTTCAGAGAGTTTGGAACTTGGCAGAGTGTTTCTCTCTGTAAAACAGTGAAGTTACTCCTGCAGTGAGGTCCTGAAGACCTGGCAGTTATCCAGGGTACAAATATTGGACATAGCAGCCTCAATCCTAAATCTCTTTCTGACCATATGAACAGAAGTGCTCCACGATGGATTCCTTTAGGGTGGACATTGCACCTAAAAGAGTAAATTTTTCATGGAGAGCCTGATCTCTGCTGTGTTTGAGCACCAGGGATGAGTGAGGTATAAGAGGGAATGATGCTGGAGGACCTGTAGCCCATCTGCTCTTGGCTGCTTGACAGCCCTCGAGGTCTGCTGTCTGGAGTGTGGTTTGGAGCCAACCCATCTTGAGCGAGGGGCTGTGGGAATTTCCTCCACCTTACAGTCACTCCTCTGGTACTAAGATCTGAAGTCCAGAGATTTGAGGCTTTGCAGAAACACTGTCCATGTCCAACCACAGAAAGCCACACAGTTACTGAGCAGCTGCTGAGTATCTGGGGTGGGAGCTGATTGTTTCACAGTGAGGATTTGCTTATGCAGAGTGGCCGAGGAAAATGTAATCTGAATTAAGGAAATGTGTGAATTGAAAGTGGATTAGCAATGTCATATAAAGGGATGGATTCCTTAAATTCTTCTATTTGGAATTTAAACGGTCCTAATTTGTTTCAGCATAATTATGAAAGAGAACATTACATGGGTCTTTAATGAGATATAACATAACTGACCATAAAAGTTTAGGCTGGGTAATTTTTGTGTCTCCCAGCAGGGGTGAGGTTGGGATACAACCCTGAAATTTTTGTAGTAGGAAACTTTTTTTTGTCTTTACTGGGGATTTGAGTAATTGGTTCTGATACAGTGGGAATCTGTTTTTTATTATGATTATACTATTTTTAATCTAAAGCTATAAATGCTTGGAATAAGCAATTAATCCTCACCGTGCCCCTGGAAGGTTGGTAAAGCCTTTGTAACAATCACATCATTTTGTGCTGTGCTACAATGAATGGGAGGGAAGATGAATATTAAATTTTATTGAATGCAGGGAAGGAATTTAAGCAAAGGGGGAAAGAGTTAATACTCAGCTCAGAATTTGGTCCCTTCAGTCCTCACTGTCCCTGCTCCTCATGGGCAGCTGCTTTCTTTTCCTCAGTGGATAGTTTGTTTTCTGCTCAAGGCTGAGTCTGGTGTTTGCTTTCCTCCTTTAAAGGAGAGCAAGCTCTGAGCTTTTGTTTTGCTCCTTGTTGCTGATCTTCTCTGCATGTATCTGAAAGGTCAGGAAAACAAATCGATGTGGAAAAGGACCTCCTGGTCCTTTTAACATAACTTGCAGAAGGGAAGGGAGTGAAATCCCCAATTACATGATTACTATCCAATTACTATCTCCTATAGCAGTGGTGACCCATTGCTCTTCTGCAGCCACTATGAGGGGTGAGTCAGAAAAGCGAGTTTCTCATGTTCCTCCGGGGTAATCTTGCCTATGCATGATAAAGCCAGGACTAAACTGAGATCTGGTGGTGGAAGCATCCCTTGCAAGTAGACTTTGGGAAAGACAGGGGTTGTCTGGGCACCAGCTGGGTGAGAAGAATTCGGGTTTTGAATCAAACCCCAATGTTTATACTAGGCTCTCTGGGAAAATACAAAACCAGACAAATAATTTTGGGTTGAACGCAGAACACTTTATTTGGAAACTATTTATTTGGGGGTGCCTAGACTTTTCACTTATAGCTTGGGACACTTTTACAATGAAAACTGCCTCTCAGAAAGAAGTGTTGAAAAGAATTAAATCCTTCTTAAGTTGAAAATGGGAAAAAAATATTAAAAATTGCTCCCTTTGTGAGACTTGAAACAATTAAATTTGGATTGAATTTCCCAGTGGTTCTGCACTTTCTGGCAAGGTTTGCTATGCCTTGGCCATTTTTTGTGTATGCAGTTCATGGCTGTGGCTTCAGAGTCTGTATTTGTGGCTACTGATTGCTCCCACCTTTCAGAGCTCTGAGAGAAATATGGGACATCACTGTGTGGAAGAGGAATGCTAAATCCTGAGGAAATATTTCTGACAAAGACAACAAACTTCCTGGAAATTAGAGCTAGAGCACATCACAGGCTTTAATCTGAAATCATGCAGAATTGTGCTGATGATCTAACAAGCTGAGGACAATTTCTAACTCCAGGGGCAATGGTACTGCTGTCGTTGAATAAATGTTCAATTCCTCTGACCCGAAGGAATTCAAAGTTCCCTAAGGTGGAGTGTTTATTTCAGCAATTTGAGGATCAAAAGCATACCAGGGGCCATTTGGGAGAAATCTTGGTGTGTTACTGCCAGAAAGATATAGGTTAAACCTGCCAAAAAAAATCCAGACTTTGTCTTGCAAAGGAAATTGAAATCTTAGGGGGAAAAAAAAAAAATGAAGCAGTAAAAACTCAAGAGCTTTTTTGTATGGTGGAGTAGCTGCAGCGTAACTTGTCAAGTTATAGTGAGCAGAAGCAGGGGGGCGGTCTGACTCGTCTAGGGGTACAAGAAGTTTTGGAGCACAGAGTAACACTTTAGGGCTCTCCTCACCCTCAAGTTAATGTAAGAGGATGCAAATCTTAGTTCCACTAGCACAGCTAGTTACTTCTGGAGGTCTGGAGTCCTTCAGTGGTGAATTCAGGAGCAGTGTGAAGCAGGATATTCCTGGCTTGAAACTGTTTTGAGCCACCGGAAGGTCTCTGTGGTGGTGTGGCAATGCCAAGTGTTTGAGCTAGGTAAGAGCCCCAGTCTTTTTTTTTAACACAAAGCATTTAATGAATATTGTTGCAAGCCTCCTGAAGATTCACTTCATATTTGACTGCAGTGAATTTTGAAAGTGTGTATCCACCAGTCCTAGTAAAGGAGCTGAAGGAGGGAACTGGTGTCTGAATATTGAGGTATCACTGGTGCTGCCCTAGTACCAACGTCTGTGGTCTCATTTCTCAAGTAGCAAGTGATAGGACAAGAGGAAATAGCCTCAAGCTGCACCAGGAGAAGTTTAGGTTGAACATTAGGAAAAATGTTCTGATGGAAAGAGTCATCAGGCCTTGGAACAGGCTGCCTAGGGAGGGGGTGGAATTGCCATCCTTGGATGTGTTTAAAAGTCATGTAGATCTGGAGCTTAAGGGGGTTTTGGGGTAGTTGGGTTAATTGTTGGACTTGATGGTTCTCTGAAATGCTCAAGACATCCACTGAAGCCAAAAGCAGGTCAGCTTCAGGTCTTGCACATGCTGATCCACAGGAACCCTTGTACCCAGCTTAGTAACTGTAAAATGTGCAATCAAATTTGAATTTAATAAACATTCCAGAATGTGCTTCAAAAAGTGCTGACTAAGCATTCCACCTACACTGTGCTGCTGTGGCAGCTGCCTCCTCTGTCTCCCAACCCTGCAAAAGCACCTGAGTGAGGAGTCTGTCTGCTTAGACCTAGACATAAATCCCTCGCTGTCATTCCTGTGCTGAAAGCTGTCAAGGAGCTGCTGAAGGAGAAATAATCCCTAGCTTCAGCCTTGCATTCTGTCTAGACTTGTTCTAGAGGAAGTGAAGAGCTATGCTGGAATGCTTGGTGGGAGTCATAATAAATAGAATATGTCTGAGAGCTGAACCTCAAAGCAAAGTGCTAGAGAGCAGCTCAGCACTGGCAGCCTTAGACTGGGCTGAGAGATAAGTGAATTTTTATGTGCACTGGTTGTCACCAGCCTCCTCATCGCTAGTTTAGGTAGTGAAATGAAGGTGGCCAGGCTGTAACAAACGTTAGGTAGGTATGAGGGTGAGGTAAACCAGCGTGGATGGATTGTAGCTGCATCATCCAGGAGCAGAGGTGATGGCAAATGGACTGAAGGCTGTGCTGAGTGAGCTGTGCACTTAGATGAATCATATTCCTCAGTGATACCGTGGCTGCTCTTGTGGGCTCTAAGTGGGATCCTGTGATGAGTCCAATCTGTGATGGTATAGGATTAACATCGCAGCTCATTCCAGCTTATTATGTGTCCTGTGGTACCCGTCATGTCTCTCTGCCGTCTACAGCAAATGACTCTGGCAATTACAAAGCCTTTGTGTGCCCGCAGATCAGAAACATCATCTTGTAAAGGGCAGCCTTTCCCCTTCTCAGCACTGCACGTTACGATTTGTCCCTTTTCGTCTCTCTTTTCCTTTGCACCTGCTAGTCTGTGAAACAGCAGATGCTTTATAGAAGAGAAAAAACCGAGAATGAGCATCACCTCCTGTCTTTCCTGTTTTTCTGCCCAACTCTCTGTCTAGAGCTGGAACAGAATTTGCTATCAAACACTCAAGTTCTGCTTTGCCCTGACCCAAAGTTTGCCAAAATCAATTGAAACATCCCCGTGGGCTTCTCTGTTCCCTAGACGATTTCCAGCCCCTGTCTGGCTTCACCCCCTGGGTTGGTAGGGACAAGCAGAGTGGCTGTGGAAGCTCAGAGGCAGGGGATTTTAGACAAAGCCACTCACAAAAGGGAGCCTTGTCTCCCTGTGCCAAGCATGAGCCTCTTGAGTTTTCCACTTTGTCCAAATCTGCAACTCATCTGCTTTCCCATGCTTGCATTCACATTGTAACATGCCACCAACCAGGCAGGGGCTGAGTGCAATGCGGTCCAGAGGATTTCTTTTCTTGCTCTTCAATCTTTCTCTTTTGCTCTCTGTCCCCTCCCAATCATCCTGGAGCAACAACGATCCACTACCCCATTTCTAGCACATGCTCTATCTCTTACATGGCTGTGAAATCCAAGCCAGAGCTCCCTTTGCCCCCTAGCACCCCCATACTGCCTCCATGTCTTCACAAAATCATCTTTAAACCACAAATGGAGGCAGTGGAATGGGGGCACATGGGGAGGCTCTGCTCAGAAGGAGGATGTTGGAGGTTTGACACACATGGCTTTGGCATGGGAGCTTTGGTTCAGCCAAAATATGGAAATAATAACAGCAGTTTTGATCTTCAAAGTATTCCTCATTCACTAATGAGCATAATGTCAGGATTTACAAATTGGGCATACCCCAAAAACATATTTGGTAGCAGAGAGCAAGGGTCAAGTTTTCTGCTACTTTACTAATACCTTTGAAATGTTTGCACCGGTTTCATGGTGTGAAAATTTAAGATCAAAGCCTGTGCCAAAGGTATGATGTTGTGTTCAGTCAGTGGGAATTGCATGGCTGGTAACAAGGGCAGAATTACACTTGAATATATTTCAGTCTCTCTCCCTGCTTCCTACATGTGACTGCTGGCAACATCTGTCCTCAGGTCTGAGCAGATCTGAGCTCTGAGATACCGGAGTTGTAGATTGGTTGTGATATGAGACTTAATCCACCAACATTTCTCATCCTGGTTTGTGTGAGGATGGAGAATGACCCAAGAACACCTAGCCATGTGCACATACACCCCAACACACACATGGGGTGGTCTGTGGATGTCCTGGGATGTTGAGACCTGGTCCCCCTGTGCATTCAGTGGTCTCACAAGAGCAAGGAGCTTTGCTGTTGATGTATGGATCATGGCCCTACTCATTCCAGCCAGGATTATGGGAGGAAGGATCTCAGCCTGAGCGCAGCATGGGAGGAGTAAGGACTTGCTCTAGGGTCACAGCTTTGCAAGGTAAATGTGAAGAAAGCTGATTTGAAAGGCATCAGATTATTCAGGGTTCAGTAATTCAACTCTGCAGAACACAAGGTTTGTTCGTCTTCAGATTGAGAGGGGCAAAAGCTGGCCTATGACAAGCAGAACCCAAATCTGCTGCTTTGCAGAGCCAACTTCCATTTCTCTTGGATGAGAGACAGCTCAGTGTTGTGTTTGTGTTTTAAAGATTAAGTATCTTGAATCAGAAATGTCAATAGAATTATGAAGCATGTAGAAAGCTTCCAAGTTATTTAAAATTAAATAACAACCCTGTAATGCAGCCAAGTATTGCTCCCATCCGTTTGACTGCCACAGGAGGCAAAGGAGGCTTTTCCATTTCTTGGTTCAGTCACTTCATTAAATTCCAATTCCTCTTAAAAGCTTGGCAGGCCTTAGCCTCTCCCACTTACACCCAATATAAGGCTGTGCTCACGTTTTTTATGCTCTGTATGCTCACCCACCTTCCTGTACACCAAAGCCTCACAGCAGTGCCCCAGTAAAGACAACTCATGGTGTTTCTGCTGGAAAATGTCCTTGTCCTGTGTAGCCACTGTATTAGAAATCAGCCTTTGTGATTTCACTATGAGCCATACAAACTGCTCAAAGAAGTGGTCCCAGGACTGTTCCAGCCGGTTGCTCTAGTGACATGAAAGTGTTGCTTGGTTACATGCTCGGGAGAGTTTCAAGATGCGGAGGACGGGTGGTTATTCTTCTTGTGCCTGTTTATATGACATACTTGATCCTGTCACCTGCCCTGTGTGGCTTCTTCAGAAGTCAGTATTAATGATACTGATCAAGTCTGGATGTTGTCACTTATCCCACTTGCTCTCATAGGCTTTAACAAAAAAAAGTGGTTTTGACCTCAAAAAGTGGAAGTGATACTGTGTAAAGCTATTAGGAGAGGTTCTAAGAGCTGAAGAAGGGCTTCCTTGGAAGAAAATATTAGCAAATGCTACTTGATCACAGGGACACTCGTATCCTTGATAAGAGATGGAGAAAAGATCCTGTCATCAGCTCATGTTCCTCATACGTTGGTACCTCCTATTCTCATAGTGACCTGTCCTTGCTTTGTAGTCTTTAATGATCCTTAAAAAGAAGAATTTTTAGATCTTGTGAAGAAATTCCTCTTTGTGAGGATGCTGAAGCACTGGAACAGGTTGCCCAGGGAGGTTGTGTTCAAGGCCAGGTTGGATGAGGCTCTGGGCAACCTGGTGTAATGAGAGATGTCCCCGTCCATGGTAGTGCGTTGTAACTTAGATGATCACTGAGGTTCCTTCTAACCCAAACCAACCTATGATTCTAAGAATTGTTCAACTCTACCATGAGTGTGTTTTTAGCAGATGGTGCTCAGGGCCTGTTACCACCTTCCAGCTGATGGTCAAGATCTCTTATTTCTTTCTCTCCATCCCCAGCTGATTATCTTGACTTTCCTCCCACATCCTTGTCATCAGCTCCTGCTGCTATGTAACATTACCGTATCTACATGACTTTCTGTCAGTGGTGCGATGATTAAAGGTCTGTGAAATTTTAAAAAATCTTCTAAACAGTGGCATGTTCTTAGTTTTATTTTGTATTATTACTAAGGTGGAGAGTTTACAAGTTTGAGATTGGACATCCTCAAACTGTTGAAACAGTGGAGAAGTGAACATGATCACTCCCCTGAGTGCAGAGAAATACTGGAGAGTGAAGTGTGCTCAGCTCCACCTCACTACATGTTCAAGTACTCCAGCAGAGTGGAGCTGCCTGAATTTACAAAGAGCTTTGGCCACCCTGAAACAGATTTTAAAAATTTTTTAAATTTCCAGCAAATAATTGATTCTCCGGCAAATAAATTATTCACCAGCAAAAGACCCCAAGCAATCAATCACAACAGAACCCATTACCCCCTGGTGTCTTGGGGTTCACTGCACTGGTCATTTTACAACTGAAGAGGAGGTGTGGGTTCATACACTTGTCTGAGCAGGGTGTGTTTTCCACCAGGGAATTGCTAAGGACGACTGGTTCTAGCCCAACTCTTCCTTCTCATGCAGGAACTTGGAGCCCACTGCTCTACAACAGAGCTAAGAATAGCCAAGGGATGGCCTCAGCTTGAAAACAATGGGGAGGCTCAAGTCTGTTTGCCCAATAGTTAGGAATACAGAGGAGGTTTGTTTAAAAGGGAACTTTACTCGCACAACTGCATAGAATGATTTGTGACAAACAGCTCACTAGATTCTATGAGCCTCTGTCTAACTCCTGCAGAGATGGGAGTTGCTCCATTCCAGAGTAAACACAGCAGTCCAGGGCTCTCCAGTTACTGGGCTGAGAGAACTGGGACATTTTCTGTCAGTATTTCCTCTGCCTTAAAAATAACCTTCCTTTACCTGCATTCACACCTCTCTCACGCTCAGGAGCTGAGAACACACAAACAGCCCAGAAAAGCGAAGTGAAACCTCTGCCTGGCTATTTGCAAGTGAAGTTAATACGATTGAGGGTGGGAACTTGCCAGCAAGCCCTGCCAGGTCTATGGAGCAAAGGCTGAGGTGAGGTAGACATGGCTGTGCCAAACACAAACATGGGTGTGCAAAAATAAATCTAACCAGTATTCAGACAGAATTAACTATAAGACACATAATTCACCAACAAGTCTGTGAAGCAGCTGAAGTTTGGCTGGTTTGGTTTTGTTTTGTTTAAAGCAGTGGTGCCTCAGGCAAAGGTCTGTGGGGCCCAGAGAGGAAAAGCTGAAAACAGACTGGGCAGGGAAAGCCACCAAGGAACCTCCCCACTACACCATTTATGTTTATCTGGGCAGCAAATGAGCACTGCCACGGGACTTGAGTGGCTACTAGAGAGGGCATTTGCTAGTGTTCATCCCTAAAAGCAGGGAAAAAAAAATCAGTAATTTCAAATAAGCCTCCATCTTTTCCCAAAAAATACAGCACTGCATGGCACATGCCTCTGCAGAAGAAACGGGATGGAAGCAAAGCCGGTACTTTCCAAATCCACACTGTTTGGCTCCATAACCTTGACATTCCTGCAGGGGAAGGATTTTTTTGTGTGTGATTTCCCAGTGGCAAACAGCAGCCGTGGAGCCAGCCTTTGAGGGCAGAACAGCTGGCCTGACACAGGCCTTGTTTCTCTGCTTCTGTCCCTTGCCTTTGTGTTTGTCTCACCACTTCCCACTAAATACCAGAGTAACAGACTACATGATCCTGCCTGATTCTTAACCAACATTTATGTGCTCCAAGCAAAAGTGTTCTCCTCCCCTATTCTACCTCGGACTGTGGTCAGCAAATTGTTGTAGTGAGATGGAGTTGGTTTCCTCCTCCAGGATGAGAGAAAATAGCCTCAAGTTGTGCCAAGGGAGGTTTAGGTTGGCGATGAGGAAAATTTCTTCTCCAAAAGGATTGTCCAGGTCTGGTCCAGGCAGCTCCCGGCAGTTTTGGAGACCCTGGAGGGGTTGAAGAGCGATGGAGATGTGGGGTGTGGGACATGGTTTAGTGGGGACCTGTCAGTGCTGGGGTAGTGGTTGGACTTGATGAGATTAAAGGTCTTTTCCAACCTAAGCAGTTCAGTGATTCTAAATGGGAACTTAAACTCATTTCTTCACATTTTGAATTCTAGCAGATAAACACTGTATTTGGAAGTATTTGGCGGGGGTGGGGGGGAAACAACCCCAAAACCACACGGTGTGTAGCAGCTGGGCTAGCTGCCTGCAGGCAGGTGCAGGCTGCATGTGACCAGCATCAGTTCTCTCTCTGCAGCGCTTCTGAGTGATGTGATGGGTCTGGGGCTGGGGAAGCATCGCGTGTAGATGCCAAGTAGACGTAGACAGCTGAATTTTAGACACTGCTAATTTTAGCACAGTGTGATTTGCTTCACTGAGCTCTCCCGGTGCTCCTCCAAGCACTGTCATTCAGCTTAATCACATTTCTTCACAAGACTTCAAACTGTTGGATACACAAGAATCTGATCTGAGCTTTTTTTTTTCCTTTTTCCGTAAGATAAGGTTTTCCTGTTTTACCAAAAATTTGTTAGACCAATACCAGCAACCCTGAACCTCCTCATTCTATGTTTTCTCCTCCTGGTGATGTTCCTTTAACCTATTTTAAATGTAAAATGTTTCATAATGTGCAGCCAAGTGTTTAAGCATTCCATTCCCTTCCTTCTCCCTCCTGTTCTTGCAGTTGGTTGTGGATCACTGTCTGGAGAGCGGTCAGCAAGGAGAGGTTTGTTCCTGCAAGAATCACTCCTTATCCAAGGTGTCCAGTGTGTGCATTTGCCCCTCTCTTTAAGCCCCATAGCCTTCCCCTGAGTTAGTCTGCCAGGCTTAGCTTCCCTCTGATGTGCAGGGATCTAGGGGCTGTGTGAAAACTGCAGAGAGAATGGCTAGAACCTGGGTTGAAACTAGATCCGGGCTAACAGAGCTTCATTTGATCACCAGGTTGTCATCCAAGATGCAGTTTCTGTAGTTTGTGCTGAAACATGGTTTTCACCAGACAAGTATTCAGTGCATCATGTAATGAAAATTGGCACTTTGCAGCAATTTCTAAACAGATCCAACTGCAGCTGCTGTGGGAAGGCTGAAGCCATCTGTTCTTCCTTGCAGCTGCTAGCTCCTTCCCACAGATCTCCTTATCCTCATTCCCAGCCCTGCTGCATGCAGCTGGGAGCATCATGGTGATGGGTTGGTAGTGATGGGATTTGGTGAGGGTGGTCCACTGACCTAGGTTGCTCGGAGAGGTGGGAGAAGCCCCATTCCTAGAATCATCCCAGGTCAGGTTGGACCTCGGGGCTTTGAGCAACCTGTTCTAGTTGAAGATGTCCCTGATCAGTGCAGGGGGTTGGAATGGATAAGTTTAGAAGGTCCCTTCAACCCAACCTGCTCCATGATTCTACAATTCTATGATTGTTGGGATGTGATCATAAGGAAAGTGGTGGAAGAATGATAGTGTTTATGCACACATGCAATGGTGTACTTCCCTTGCTCAAGGCAAGAAAGAATTTGATCCCATTCAGAGATCCATCCCCAGCTTGCATTGACATCCCAGCTGCAAAGAAAAGTCTGTAGAGATGAGATGCACAAAGCTGGAATAATCTTCATGAAGATATCAGCCCACTTATCCAAAAAAACACAGGTCTTGAGGTAAAGTTCTGCCTCCAGTTATAAAAGTCTCCACACGATGTAAATTTGTCCTTCTACCTGAGTAGAATTGCAGCTTATGCTGACACTGGGGAAAAACGGGAGGAAAGCAGGGAGCCACCATGCAGTGAGACTTTGCTAACGGTGTGTTCCTGGGAGCTGCTCCAGGGCGATTCCGGACTGTCAGGGTAATTTTACTCTTATTTCTCACATTGAGTTTTGATCCATGAGGCTTTATCTTTGTAAACAATCGTTTCACAGAGCAGCATCCTTGTCTTCGTGATGATGAAGGGCTCTGCAGCCCATCCTCTGTTCTCTAAACCACAGCACACTCCACAGACCTAAAGCTGATTGATGGCAGCTCATTGCAAGTGTAGGTCTAAAACCATGAATACATTGAGCTGTGGAACAATATATTTCTTCTTCTTCTCAGGGGTGCTTATTGTAGACCTCACTTAAAATGGAGGGAGCAATTGCATTTTATCACCTGTTTGCAAAGAGGCATTATCAGAGGCTAAAAAATATATGGGCAGAACCTCCAAAGTCTGATGTCTTGACACACTACGCTTTTTATTATTTGCTCTGTGGTCCCGATAGAGATCAGACTTCCTTGCTGTGCACAAGCTGTATTTTCCAACAGACCCCTATAGCCACTCACGTTAAACAAGCACCAGCCCTATGCAAAGAGACTTGGTTCCAGCTCCGACAGCCACTTCAGCATTTGCATTTCCTTGGCTCTCCGTGACCGTAACCATAGAACCTACTACAACACTTGGAAAAATATGGTCTTTGGCATTTAGGACATTTTCTCCACCCACATGCATGTGCACTTTTGAAGAAGCAAACAGAAAATCCATGTAATGCTGGGATCCAGAGCCAGGAAAAGTTTTGACCAGAGAGAATAATAACAAAAAGGTCTAGTTTTAGAGGGGAAAGGCATTAATGTGGGGAGTTACAAATACCCATGGGGCTGGCTCAGCAAATGGGCTGCTTTAATGCACAGCCCTTCTTGCCCCTTTCTTCTGTCCACACCTTGGGACTGGTTCGTGGAAGATCTTCCTTTCACCTTCATCTTTTCTTGCTGCACACAGAGCTTTGAAGTTCGTGTGGGTTAATCAGGCTCTCATGCTGCCATTTCTGGGTGCCTAAAGTGTGAAGAACTCCCAAAATGATGTATAGGTCATCTCCTGTGGTTTCAGCTCTTTCTTCCGGCACTGTGTTCTGGGTGTCCCACAGACACATAGCGTGTCTATGTAGGGCCTCTCTTGAAAGGGTTTCTGCCTGGAGAGGTTCAGATCTCTTCTCTAGCTAATTGAGATAGCTATTGAGGATGGATTTGTGAACGAGCAGAGGTCCTGGAGAGCATGAGGGTCCTAGTTGTTATCCATCTCCTCTTGCTGGCAGGGTACAGGGACATGTGGTGAAGCTGCTGGAAAGGGCCAATACTTGCCGGGGCTGGGCAGTCTTGGTGCACAGAGCAACTCCTGTGTGCAGTGTAGAGGACCTGGGAATGAACTCTTGTGAAAATAATTTAAAAAGAAATAGACCTGTATTTCACATTTGTCTCCGCCCTTCCAGCAGCCCTTCCTTGAAAAGTTTATGTCTACATTAGAAAAAGCCGTGGATTTTCAGGCAGCCAAGTCCTCTCCCTGCTGTTTTCCATAGCCTTGGCAGTGCGGGGCCTCTCACAGACAGAGCGCTGTTTGTCTCATGACATGGTGAACTTGGCAGGTACCATCTATGTCCGTCTAACTCCAGTTTAAACTAATACTACTTGTGAAGGGAAACAGTCTGCAGCAAACAAGGGCGGTCTGCCTGCTTGACTGCAAAACCCAGCCAGGAGTGTCAGCAGCACAAGCTGGTTGCGGGTGAGGAGAAGGTTCATGATGGGGCTCCACAGATCCTGTCACCTGCAAAGGCATCTTATCCTGAGGCAAGGAAAAGACCCATCCAGGGACACAACTGAAGTTAATGGATAGGGCAACCTGGTCTGTGCTACCAGTTTTCCACGTCCCCCAGCCAACTAGCAGTTCCCTCTATGGAGTTTCAGGAGCCCCATTGTGGTAGGATGCTCTGGATTGGGCAGGGGAGTCATGTCTCTCTGGGTACTCCAGAGCAACATCTGGACCAGAGAACTGCAGCTGAGCTCACTGTCAGGTTGGACAGGGCTCTGGAAAACCTGCTTTCATTGGAGATGTCCCTGCTCGTTGCAGGGGGTTGGACCGGATGAGCTTTGAAGGTCACTTTAACCCAAATCAGTCCATGGTTCTATGATTATCCTGCTGAACTCACACACATTGCCATAACTCTCCAGTGAAAGGTGTGAAACCTCCAGATGCCTTGTGTGGCCCAGAAAATTAGTTGCTGGTACCAACCATTGCATATTGTCATCTTGGATGTGTAGCAAGACCCTGCTATCAAGGTCCTCCTTCTGGATGGCAACTAGGGCTCTGATGCACAAAATTAAAAATCTGTGGCAGCTTAGTTTCCATTATGGGGAAAACCCCAACCCAACAGATCCATAGAAGCCATAGGATCCAACTCTACTTGGAGGATGAACACCTGGGAGCCTTCAAACCTGAGGTCATCAGCCACGTTTGTGTTTGCCTTCTAGATTTGGAGCTTTTTGTGCCAGGTCTTTTAGAGCTTTCTCTGAAAGCAAGAGGAGGACTGTTGTTTGCTCAGCATGTTTCAGCTTTCAGAGAGCAAACATTGCTCTGTGCTGCTGGTTTCGTCATTATTCACAGAGCTGCTCTTATTGTCAACGTTCTTCCCTGGAAATGAAGTTTTCTTCCAGGAGTTAAAGATATGCATAACCTCATAAAGGTTTTCAAATATATCCCCAGTGAAAGCTGCTTAATTGGAACTCCCGCACAGTGTTTGCAATTAACAGCCATGCTGTTGGTTAGGAAAAGGTGGGGGGAGAGTCTCAAAGTCAGACTAAAACATACAGTAATGTCCTGCATGAAAACATGGGGCACTACTTACATACAGACATAAGCCAGTCCTAGCTTCTTTCTTCTAGCTTATTTTTTGCATGGGAACCGCGTACATATTCCTCTTCCCTGCACTGAGTGAGGGCTACAAGATCCCAAATTCATACCAGCTGTTTCCCAGCAATTCCTTCCTGCACCATTTCAGCCGTGAATTCACTGGGCATCTGCTCAGAAGCTCCAGAAACCAAAGATGCTGGGGGAGAGGAGTGGCTGATGCAGCATCCCTGAGTCATGTCCCAAATTCCCCTCTGCAGCAAGGCTGAGGGTGACCTTGAGCTGCGCTCTGTCAGTGCACAGGGTACAGCAGGATGCAGCTTGTAGCTTCTGCAGGAGGTTCCCCCTCCAGAGCTGGTGAAAAAACAGTTTCATAATGAGCCAGGATCCTTCATGGAATCAGAGAGGAACAGAGCTGTTGGTAAGGACTTGGAGCAAACGAGGGTTTCCTCTTGCCCTGCTCCTCTCATTCTCCTGTGTGTTCACTCCTGTGATTCCTCACTGGGTTTGCCTGGGATACAGATGTTTGAGTCAGTGCAAGTGGGGGACAATAGTGCCTTTATTTAACTTCTTCACACGTAGCTGACTGATGCACAGCATGAAAAAGACCTCAGGCATGTGCAGTTATTAAAAATTATGAAGGGGGGGGGGGAATTTAGTGTCAGTCACGATACCCAAACCACAACAGTGCGATTGTAAGCTCAGTTGCTGCTTTTTTTGCAGGGCTATGGATGGAGAAGGCAATGGGGCACCTGGACTTTGCCTTGTTTGCCCCAAACCCTCCCTTAGATTAGACAGAACAGTAAAAAACACAATAATCCCCAAACCCAAGAGCAGGAATTTCCTTGTTGACGAGAAGAGACTGACTGAGCAACTCCTGGGGACTTTGGGCAGGCTAACCACAAATTTTATGTGAGAGCAGTGTGGGTAGAAGCTGTTCCCCTTTGATGTTGGCCCTCGATCCTGTTTCATTTTCAGTGTAACTGGTCTGGTTGCCATGGTTGTAACAGCTTGCAGAGGTGAAGTGGTTAGTCTGCACTAAGAGAGCCTGGAAGCAGCCTTGTTTCTTTCTCCTGTCCCCTTCTGAGGTTGGGAGGGTCCATTAGCTGGCACTGAAACAGCCCCTCCACATTTGATCATTGCGTATCATCCCATCACTGCAGGACTGGGACAGGGGGATGGACGACTTGTCACTGTTGGGGCAGCTACTGGGGTGTGGTCTGCATAGCTACTACAGCTCTCATGTGAACGGGAAACCGATGGTTGTGGGACTGATGATGATCAAAGGTTGGGTCTGAGTCATCTCTGATCCAATGAATGATCATTAGCTGGAGGAAGAGGTAATTAGAGTGGCCTCACTATCTTGCTGCTATGCTCGGTGGGGAGGGGGTGCGAGGACTAATGGGATGGTGTGTCTGCCTCTGAAGGAGTTTATTTGTTAGGAGTGACTCACTGGGTGTGCGTCACACATGGGAAGAGCTCCCGATTGGGAGCTCAAAGTCCAGTGCAATGTGCCAGAGTATCTGGGCAGCTGCCCCATAATGATTCCATCATCTGGTGAGCCTTCTCTTCCCTTTCATCTCACCTAGAGGGAAACTATCAAAGCCAGGTTGACACTTGCCGCTGGTAGCTCCATGGCTTATGTACCTGCCCCCCTGCAGAAGCTCAAGGGGAAATGGCTTTTGACAAAAGCAGCAGAGAATCAGAAGAACCAGATGCAGAGTCCTGGTATCCCAGGCTTTCATGAACTCTTGAGAAGTAATTTAACCTGTTATAGTGAAGCTTGATCTCAAAGCCAGGATGTTTACAGTATGTCAAAAATCTGTCTCCAGATGTGAATTTCATGGTCCAGTTGGACTGCCTTTTCTTTTAAAAAATGATCAAACAAACTCTCATTTGACCAATTGCCCACAACTTTATGGATTACAGGTCTTCTTAATATGCGTTTTAAAGATACATTTCGTAATATTTCTGCTCACAGAACAGCACAAGGTTTGGAAAGATGGAAGCAATCAACAATAAATGGAGAAGGAAAAAAATCACTTGGACCTTTACATTCTTTTTGCACTTGAAAACCTCAATTTTAGATTGCAGCTGAAGCTTCGGGTTTGTTCTTAAATTGCCCAGACTGGTTTTTATTTTCTTCCACTGTAGAAAACCAATCCTTTAGCATCACTGGTCACATCCCTCCTTTTCAAATTGACACCAACAGCAAACTGGGGTGGCCAGGAGCTCATTTTACAGAATCACAGAACATCAGTGATTGGAAGGGACCTTAAAAGATCATCTAGTCTAATCCTCCTGCCAGAGCATTTGACATAAGGATAAGTGTTTGCATCCATACCATTGCACGGAGGTCTATGTCCTTCATGCACATCCAGATATCCCTCAAGGACCACTGCCAGGACTTTACAAAGCTACAAAAGGCAATTAGGAATGATGAGACCAGATCCTGAGCTCCTGGCTGGGTCCCCTGCAGCCTCAGTGAGTTGGAGTTGAACCACTCACTTCCCTGCTGCTGTTTTTACCCCTAAAAGATCAGAGTGGAGAAACCAGTGGGGTTCAGTGTGCCTTGAAGTTTTAAAAAGTCTTGGACGGGCTTTGGGTTGAGAGGGGCTCTGCGATAGAGCTGGATCTTAGAGAGATGCAGGGTATTTGTCATGCTCACTCAGTCAGTGAGATGAGGCAGCACAACATCCAGTGCTGATGGATTTTACTGGTTAGGTATAGGAAGAGATCCTGTCTGGTAAAGTAAGGCAGAGAAATCTTTACCACAGAAATTTCTCATTTCTTTATTACTCAGTTTCGCCACGGTGAGACCTCTGGCTGCCTGCAGCCGTGGAGTGTCCATGGTGCACACTAACCACTTTTTTGGCCTAAAAAATCTATTTATCTTCTGTTTCAACGCGTCCTACCTGAATGGGAGGGGAATTTATTAAAACCAGAGGAGAGCTGCAGGTGTAAAATATTGGTCATGCCAACACCTGAACAAACATATCACCATGCCCTTTCTTATCTCCTTCCTATTTGCCTGCCTTATTGAGTCTAGACCTCTAATCAGGCAGTTAGGTTAGAGCAAAGTCACTGCCTCTCTGCTCTCTTATCGCCACCATAGAAATGGGTCATTATAAAGAGCAGGGATGGGCCACAGTGGATTTTTATACCTCTGTCATGCTCAAGCTGCTTCCTGCTTACATGGATTCCTTCTCATCAACTGCAGCAAAGTAATATGTAAATACTGTTCTCCTATCCATCTTCATTTCATTATCTGGAGCCCTTTCCCCACAAAGTCCAGGAAACATTGATAAGGTCTCTTTTTGCAGCTGGGTAGTTGGGTTGCTGGTGGAGTTTTGCACATCTCCCTCAGGCAAGTCTTGTAGTGATTTGATGATCTGGTGATTCTGTGGTTTCTGGGGTTGGGCATTCAGTTACTGGGTTTCCCTTCCTTTGCCCACTTCTCAGTTTGCTGTGAAGAGGTCGATGCACCCCCAGCTGCATGGGAAGTTGTTTGCCCAAGGTGGCAGCAGGGCAAGGTGGAGAAGGAACACATACCTGAAAACCTCAAATCTCTCCCTTTTCTTTCCAGTTTTTCAAACTTCTCTATGATTCTGTGAAAGCAGCTGCAGGCACCATGGCAGCAATGTGCTGCTCTACTCTAGCTGAGTTTACTCATCCCCAGCTCTCAGAGAACCTCTAGAGAAGCTGCCTTGCTTTTCAGTCACCTCCTCTTTGTTCCTTGTTCCATTTCTGGTTCGTTAAAGGTAGCGGTAGACTAAAGGTATCTCCTGGGAAGTCAATGTCCTTGTGCTTTGGAGGTCTCTGAGTCACAGCTAAGCGCAAGAGTAGATGTATGGCCAGGTGAAGGTGGTAGCGTGGTCACATATCAGTGCAGCAACTTTTTATCAACAGCCAAGAAAACCCCATCAAAATCCTCACCAATGAACACACGGGTTGGGGCTCACGTGTAACACACATGGGTAAAATATTTATAATCAAAATACATATTTTCACCAGTTCTGTAAATCTCCATAAACCATCCTTCTGGTTTTGCATGTCATGTGCATTCTCCAAAAGCTCGGAGTTGTGCCTGGTTGAGACTCTAACACACATTTTCTTTGCTGGTTTCCTCGGGCTCCATACAGACATTTTAACTTCAACAGAACAACTCAGCAGAAAGTATCTTATCAGGATTTCTGAGACTAACAACCACATTTGGAACATCCAGTAGAAAAGACTTCTGGAGACATCCCCACTTAAAAACATATTTGCTTTCCTGGCAGTTACCTCCAAGAGCCTTTGAATGTGGGGAACGATGCCATGAGTGTTCAGCTTTTCTCTCCCCATCGCTACAATTCACATGGTTGAATCTGCTGGGGAATCTGGTGTGCTGTGAAAATGGCTGAGAAGCCTATGACTAAAGGTTCTCTCTACCTTTTTGTACCAGGAACCCCTTATGCCCTAGGAAATGTCTGTGTTTCTGAAAATGGCTTAGTGGGGAGCTCATTGCAAGCTGCTCTGTGGAAGGAGCCACCTCCGTTCACAGCACCCAGTGCTGTGAGGGAGAGCACGCCCAAACAGATGCATCGTGTCTGGCAAATTCCTGTGGTGCTAGTTTCTGACAGTGATTTTCCTCAAGTGGCTCACTGGGATAAAATAGGATGAGAACATAGCACATAATCTGTTAAATATAATACAAGGATCTATCCTGAATGCAGATCTGATGTGAGCTTCTTGCTCCTTGGTGTGGATGTGGATGTCTGATGATCCCTCATCATTGTGTCATTAGCCTGGAGAATAGAAGCTCCAGGGAGATCTTACTGCAGCCTTTCAGTGCATAAAGGGACCAATAAGAAAGATGGGGATGGACTTTTTAGCAGGGGCTGTTGTGACAGGACAAAAGACGATGGATTAAAGTAAAAACCAGAATATTCGTACTAGATAGAAGAAATAAATTATTGATGCTGAGGGTGGTGAGACCCTGGCCCAGATTGCCCAGAGAGGTGGGAGAAGGTAAATCTGAAACATATCTAAACACAGAAGGTATTCTGCTATCTTCTTGCCAAAGCAGACAAGGTTTGCAGCAGACAAGGTGTTGGGTTGATGCTTTATTTTTAGCTGAGAGTGGCATTTTCCCTCTGGAAGCTTTCCCTGCCTTTTACCACGCAACAAAAGCTGCTCACTGGCACTGCACAGTTTCTCCTGCTCCTCCTTGCTACTCTTTTCCCTCTGCTGACTTTGTAGCTTTTAGAGTACCAGTTTGCTTATTGCATTTTCAATCTGCTGAGAGCTCAGGTGGGTCCTGACAAAGTCAGTAGGAGATTGTGCTGGGAGAGACCTCCCACGGGGACGATGGCGTGGCTAGGATTTTGGCCAAGGCACTGGGTGGGAGATTGAGCATACCACACAGCCTGAACTGATGGAGACAGGAGAGAAAAACTGCATCGTCTCATGTGGTTTGTGCTCCATGTTGAGACCATGTGCGTTCTCCAGCAGGGCTCGTGTGGTTTTCTGTCACTCCTCCGTTAGAGTTTGCCACAAGCTCCACCTCTTGCAGTGAGTCATGGTTCAAAAGGTTCATTTCTATTAAGAAAGAAAAATAAAAGGAGGGGAAAACACTAAATCGTGAGGGCCACAAAGAAATACTTAACAACCTAAGGGAGCTCACACTATTTCAACATCAGATACATAGAATCATAGAATCATTAGGGATTGGAAGGGACCTCGAAAGATCATCCAGTCCAATCCCCCTGCCACAGCAGG
>JAOXOE010000506.1:26640914-26658343 GCA_028565055.1 Phoeniculus purpureus
AGCAGGTTTTGTCCCTGAGATTCATGTGAGCAGATTTCCTCTGGTTTCTTACAGGTAGAGTCAGAGTCACAGGAAAAAATACAAGGTCTTGGGTCCATAGTGTGAGTGGTTCCACACTACTGGGCATAGAACAGGTTTGTTTTCATCCCTCTCACACTTGCCCAGCACCTTGCATATGAGATAGCACTGAAGAGGTGACATAACACAAAATCAGTATTTTTCCTTCCTCATAGCAAGAATATCTCATGCTGTCTGTGAGAAGCCTGTCTCAGCCTATCTCCAAGATAAATAGATGCTTGGGAATCCATCCAGTGAAATCAGAATAGCTGGAGGCTACGAGTCACAGAAGTTTTTGTGCTCGCCTGATGTTTTGTTTTCAGACTGATCTGAGTAGGAGATAAAAAATAACCAGATTTTAAATTTTTTAAAATTAAGTTGGTGGGGTTTTTTGAAAATCAAGACTTGCTGTCTTAATTATCACATTGGTAAAAGCAGGATCATGCCAGCAAAACAGGGGGTTGTCTCTTCTGAGTGGTTTTGGAAGAACGTTTCACGACTTCAGGATATTTTTGGATATTGACTCCTTTTCTGTTGAAATTCTCTTGCTCAATTTAAAAGTTCTTGAGTATGCAGAGGAAAAGATACCGGAATATTTGGACCTCATGCTGATGCTCAGCTACCCAATTGTTGTATCTTGAGTGTTGACCCAAAAATCTTGGGTCTGTTCTGTCCCGTAGAGTAGCCTCAGATTCCTCATCTACCTCTGGAGAAACAAAATGTCTTGAGTTGAAGAAAACGTGTATTTGGCTCAACACAGTTTATTTTTTCCTTGCTTGCACAATCAGACTGATTTTTCTTTTCTCCTCTTTTGGGTTCTGGCTACCTACTGAAAATATCAATTATGTCCATGGTCACTCAGGCACTCTGCCAAGCTCCTGCTCCTCATGACTAGTGCTCCAGCATCACTTTATGGATTTGTTATCACAGATTCAGCCTTGGCACTTTGGCTTCTGTAAACACCATTTTGCTCTTCTTTATGTTTCCTCACAGTTCTTCAGATCATGGCACCCACTGCACAGCTCCTCAAGCAGCTGCTACCTGAGCAGCGCTTGACCTTCAAAGCACTTGACTCAGCCACAACCCAGGCACTCCTCTTTCTGTTGGCCTTTCTTGCCCTTGAGCTTGTTCTTCATCTTGTCCAAAGAGCCATTCAGCTCTTGCCACCTTTCCCCAAACAGCTCCCTCACGTCTTTTCTTCATACCATTAATCTGTGTTTAACCTAGTAGGTCACTGTCCTCGAATGCTCCAATGTGGATGGATCTTTCAAGACTTGAAGTGTGACCTCTGTTTCCTTGTGAGCTGAATGTACCTGTTTTCCCCAGCATTCATGTGAAATGCTATAAAGGGAAGACCAAAACAATCAGGGCAGGTCCCAGCATTTGGAGGTTCCCCAGACCTTCTGAAATTTATGCTTACAGATGGATTCATGCACAGTTCTTTCTTCCCAGAGCAGAGGTGGATTGACATCACTAGACATTGATCTTGATGGTTTGGACCATTTATGCTATTTTTGATTACTATCATTTCAATTTGGGCTGCACATGAACCACATAGGTTGCTCAAGCAGGCTGTGGACACTCCATCCCTGGAAGTGTTCAGGGCCAGGATGGATGGGGCTCTGGGCAACCAGGTCTAGTGAGAGGTGACAGGGTAACTAGATTATCTCTGAGGTCCTTTCCTCACCTAAACCATTCTATGATTCTATGATTTGGGAATTGCTTTCCTCAACCACAAGCAAGGACCTGGACCATGATATCACAATGGAAAAAATATACATTCCCTCACTAGCACATCTTATTTATGAAATTCATTGCTTCTGTGGTTTGGAAATAAAGATGAAAGTCCCTAGTAGAGTTGGTGACACTTCATCCATGCCACAGAAGTCACTAAAAATACCATTTCTGCCACAGTGCATGTTTTCCAGGGATTTAGTTCATACTACACTTCCATGCCTAAAGCACAGTTTTTTATTCATTAGATAATAGATACTTCAGGTAATGAAAATTCATTCTGTGTAGCAGAAATACCAAGAAGAAGTGGCTTCTTGTAACTGTTCAAGGGCTCAAAAGTGGATGCTTGTCTGCTTTCATGTTTGATTCTTGTTCCACATCACTTCAGAAGCCTAATTTTTGTTGACAGAAAATTGGCTGGGCTTAACACAGTGAGGTATTTCCATATCAGCTTCTGGGTTCTTTCTACTGCCTCATCATTTTAGGAGCTAATTGACTTCATAGGCTAGATATGATGGGACCAACTTTTCAAAGGCTCATGGCTCTGAAAAGATAATCCATAGAAAATTTTCAATTCTTTATTTTTTTTTAATGCTAGGAAATATGAATCAGTCTTGCATCTGAGCTCTGCAAGAGGCAGAGCACCACTTTATGTTGTTGCAGGGACAGAAAGTACATGGTTAAACCCATGGGTGTCACACGTTCTTCATTGAAGAAGAGGATCACTCCAGAGCACTTTTGGATTTATGTAGCAGGAAGGCTGAGAGGTGACCCGTTTGAGATAGTTCCAGATCCCTTTAGAGCTTTTCGGCCTCAGCTGCACAATTGCTGATGCTGCTCCCTACAGAGGAACCAAAGCTCCAAGAGCTGAAGTTGCTCTATCCAAGGGAAAAAGATACACTTGTTCCCTTGGATGTTGCTGTCTCCCACTTTGTTTTGCAAAGAGAAGCAAATCACCCAAAAAGACTTCAGAGTCGTCTTGTCAGAAGATATTATGTAAATGAGCAAATCACATGGGCTTGGGTTTAGAGCAGGCAAGGGAGAAGGGAGAAGTGTTTAGCTGGAGTGCAGACTGAATCAACTGCCTGGCTTTGAGGCACGGGATCACCGAGACATTTGCTCACTCAGATTAGATGTCAGACTGGAGGAAACCAATCCTGTATTTGCCAAGATAAGAAAATATATATGTATACACACACACATAGACACACGTATGTCTGGATAAAAAATTAGGACTTTTAATATATAAATATATAAAATATATATACACAGACAAACCTTTCTTCATTTTCCTCTCTTGTGAAGCCACCATGATTAAATTACTCCATATTTCATCAAGTCAAATGTTATTTCCACTTAAAACCTCTCAAGAACTCCTTCTTGTCTCATAACACTCAAACCTGCAGCCTTCAAGAGCATCTGGCAAAATCCTGGAAAGGGATTTGGCACTATGTGCTTCTGTGTTCAGGAGACCCTTTAGGCCCACTGATTTGTGCAATCAAGCTTTGCATTCCATTTCTTGCTAATTATCACAGACAGCATGAGGTTGGTGATTGAAAGGGTTGCTTGAGGCCAGCCTCTCTACCTGGTCCTGCAGACCACTGCAAACTACCAAGGTTAACAGCTAAAACTAGAAGTGCATAGTGGTGACTTCAGTCTAAGATCTTCCATGGCTCTTCCCAAACCTGCTCAGCAGCTCTAGAAGCACTTTTGGATAAATTGGGAGACCCCAGCTCATCACTGACCATGCAGAGAGACACATTTCTGTTTATTAAACAGAAGCCCCTTCTCCCAGATACTGCAGTGAAACTGGGACAAACAGGGCTAAAGAACAGCTTCCTGAGGTGCAGAGAGACCAGGCTGAGGCAAGTGGAAGAAAAGTCACCGGGGAGGGAGTTGCCAGGATGGTTCAGCAGGTTGGCTTCCTTCTGAATAGTGTTCAGTCTGTCTGACCTGGTAGCCTGGAGATAAGAAAACATTTCATCTGATAACAGCAGCAAAGGTCAGAGCATTTGGTTGGGCATTTTACTGGAAGAATGAGCAGTCTGGCTCTCTGCAGTGCTAGGGACAATAATGTAGTGGCTAATGACCGGGAGCTGTAAATCCTTAAATCTTAATCCCAGCACTGACAATTACTTCTCTGGAGACCTTAAGCAAATTGCTTAACCTTTCTGCTTCTGCGTTTCCCCATTGTGAAGCTAATTCCAGAGCAGTGGGAGAGGAGGATGGACATCATCATCTTGGGATGCTTCACAGCATAAGAACATGTCATCCCCTTTCTCTGCCTTGATGACAGTTGCACTTGGAAAAGGGGAAGAGGCAGCAGCCTGTAGTCTTGACTGCTGCACTTCTATCCACACTTACTTATCAACATTACTTCGTCTGCCATTAATTAGACTTAATAGTCTATACTTTATCTCCCTTGTCATAATAAATTAAGCGTGAAAAATTTCAACAGAAAAGCACTCGAGTGATCTCAGCATTAACAAGCTCAGCTTTCCTGAGACCTGAATTCAATGTCTACTTAATGTTCACCTCGTGCTTAGCTGAGCTGCAGCCTGAGTCAACGCCAAGCAAAGGGCAAACTGTGAAGGTTGGGCTGCTCAACCCTCCAAACTGCTGTTGGTAGCTCCACCCTGGGCAAATGATTGTCTCCATCACGGTGGTATTGTTTGACTAAACAAATAGATAGTGTGTGTGTGTCTCATTTGTCACAGGGCTTCAGCGCACAGGCAAGCTGTTTGTTCAGAACCCAAATTTTCCAGCTCAAATGGCTACATTTTTGCTTCCAAATCTGGCAGCTTATGTTTGAGTCTTTAGTTAATCAGGAGATGAGCTCTGAAAACCTTGGCTCCAGGCAGAAGCTACATTTCAAATAAGTTAACACAAGCAATCACCAAGCTGGGGAAAGGAACAAGCTCTTGGAGCAATCAGAGCTTCCCATCCAGCTCTTTTCCATTCCAGCTTGGGTCACATGTCATGTTCTCAGACTTGGAGGATAGGAACCATAAAGACAGAGGCATTACTGAAACGAAAGGTCTCTGCTCTTCAGGAAGCACGTAAAACCAGATCAATACTAGGCTTTGTTGAAGTTGAGTTGAAGACTGCGCTCTCCACTAAAGCCAACAAGGACCTAGTTCCCTTTTGAAGGTTCCCAGATCTCACTGAAAGTTCTTAACACCTTGTGGGGTCAAAACTGTACATCATAAAAATATCTGGAGCTTTTGACTATTTTAGCTTCTTATCCCATCTGAAATTTAGAACAACAAATGAGTACAAAACAGAAAGGAAAAAAAACCCCAAACCCGAGTGCTCATATTTTCACTGGATCTCAAAGGGTTTGATTTGAATTTCATTCAAGGAGGTTTCTTCAGCAATCTGAGTGTCTGATTAGTATTCAGGAACCCATCTTTGTTGTCTTCCCTCTCCATCTACAGTCTTCCCCGGAAAGCCAGCTGAGATGAATTGATAAAAGTTAACATATGTGAAATCAAGAGATTAAATCTAGATTAAATCTGGTTGCTCACTGTTGCCATTTCACTGAAATTGTTTAAGATTAATCTGGGGGTGAATTTGAATTTGAATCATTAATTGGTTCGGGGAGCTTGTGATTCTTTGCTGGAAAGTCATTAAATACTCATTTCTTTGTTGCAAAACAATTTTACATCATGGCCAGGATCTGGGATGAAAGAAAAGAAAAGCAACCCACTCCAAATTGCCAGAAATTGCTGTAGTTCCTCAGGGAAGTTTCTCCTCTAAATTGAAACTGACTCAGCAGCAGGATGCTACTGGGGAATTTTTAATGGGAAGGAGGATGATGGATCTCCACACAAGTTCCCTCTGCTTTTGAAGTAGGGTTGGATCTAGGGGTGAAAATGTATTTAGTGCACCACCCAAGCCTGAACCATCATTTGCCTTTTTGAAAGATCCATTTTCCTCTCCAGCTACTTTTCCAAGTTGGTTTGCTCTTCTAAGCTGTGATTGTCAGGAGAAGACAGAGAAGCTTTTCTTTGAGGATCCCTGACCTGGGCAGAAATAGGCTGTACTGGAAATAGTGCAAAACCCATCTTCGTTGAAAAAGTTCCATCTCATTTCTTGCAGACTTGTAGGCATTTGGGACAGTCCGCATGAACTCTGGATAACCACCCACATTTTTGGGTTTGCCTGTTGCTAAAAATATCCCAGACTGGAGGGCACTGTCTTGAACTGAGGCTCTGAGTGTTCTGAAATTGGCCCAGCCCTGGTTGAAGTGATCATTATAATCTGGCAGGGAATGCAATCTGGGCTCCCAATTGCAACTATTTTTAAAATCCATCTCACCAAAGCCCTGTTGGAGCCTGCAAAGAAAACCACTGTAGCCTGAACAGAACAACCAGTATTTCCCCATCCTTGATGTAGTGTTTGTTTGTGAGAAGAAAACATGATTGCACAGTGCTATATGGGTTTGCTGAGATCTGTGAGCTTGCTGTAGAGTCCAAAATAGTAGTAATAATGATGTAAAAAGTCATCAAATTTTAGCTACCACCTACTCATATCTCCCCATATGCTCCTGGAACCCAGCTTACTTTCACAGCTGCTCCACAGCAAGAACAGTACAAATAATTAGAGGTTTCCCATGCAGGTGACTCCTTTTCTTACAGCGCAGGAGGGTAGCGATGTCAAGCTGTATGTGCTTAGGCTGGTAGAGGCTGGAAGCAGGTGGGGAAGGAACTTTTCTGGGAAGAAAAGTTAGAGGATCCAAGCAAGTGGAGACCAAGGGGAATGGAAGACTGAAAGGGAGTGGGATGCCAGAGCTAAAAGTGGAGGCTGGAAGCAAGTGGAAACCAAAGGATGGTGTTGGGAGGCTGAAAAGGACCACTGTGTGCAGGTGAAAGAAAGTGATGGAAGCCTGGTTTGATGTGTTTGGGAAAGCTTGTTGTTCCAAGACAGTGAAAAAGAACCCATGAAGTTGCAGCTTGCACAAGTGGTGCCAGGTAGGTTGGTATCTGGAGCTCTCAGTTGAGATTAGGCCTCTGTGTAGGGTGGGAGAGGAGCAGTGATCAGTACAAAGAGGACCCTAAACAAATACAGAGAAAGTAATGTGTGAGCTGTAGCACAGTGAGTAAGTTGAGAGAAGACGATTACAGCAGTATTGCCTATATTCGAGCATGCAGCAGCGGGGACATGGGGACAGGGATATGTGGCTAGCAAATCTCTTACTGCTTTCATCTTCTATCTTCATGAGACGATGATGAATTATCAACATTTAGTAGGAATTTATGACCCAACGAGTGATATTTAAAGGACTCAACGATGCATTTAATAACCAAACATTGTCTCTGATTAGTGCTCATTTGGTCTCTTGAGGGCAGAGCTCCCTCTGACTGAGAATTTTAAAAAATGCCAGTGGCTCCCTCTAGTCCAGGGATCCTACAGAACCTCAGGAACATCTGAGAAATTAATTTTTTTTCTAATAGGCAGACAAAAATCATAGTGGTAGGGAATGGGAAAAGGAGCATTATTTTGGCATTGAAAACTCACGCTGAGAGACCTGGTGATCCTTGTCCACTGCTTCTGGTTTCACAATTAATCGGGCACCTTTACTGTCTTGGAAGAAATGGTTACTGGGTGTCTCTGGCTGCATCCCTTCCTTGTTTTCCTTTATGCTCTTTGGTATTACCCTTAAAGAGAGGAAATCAGCCTTTCCCTTCATCTTGTGAAGGTTTCTCTTTTCTAGTCCAAACTCCTTGAACACTCTTAAATCTGTTTCAGGGAGAGGTTCAGGACTATGGCCTAGTGATCCATCCCACCACATCACAGTGATCTATCCCACAGTGCCCCAGCAACCCATCCCACTGCCAGCCTTAACTTCCAGGCAAACACCACACAATCTCTCCAACCTCTGCATTGCATCATCTTTAACCTTCTGCCATGGGAGCTCTGAAATCAGGATTTGTGTCAGGAGGCCACCAGCTGATGAACAGGGGCTGTCTTTTTCTCATTTACTCTGTGACAGCCTTCCTAAGTTAATTACCATTAGACAGACATGGGCAAACAAATCTTGCCCAACTCAACAGCGTTATGTTCTCATGCACCATAGGTCACTGTGACACAGCAGATCTGGGAAGACACTGAAGTGCTTCCTTAGGATTTCCTACAAATCCCCCATCACAGAGAGGGCTTTACAACCCACAGCAGAGCAGGAGCCTCTTGTCTGCACACCGGCTCTTCTGCCTTTAACCAAGTGCCTCAAAGAGGACATTTATTGGCAGATACCCCAACATCAATCAGATCAGCCTTAATTAAATAACCACTTCTCTACAGTGATGAAAATATTCTGCCTCCTTATACCAGCTATGCTCATCTCTACCGCTTCAAAACCCCCTCTATCTTCAGTGACAACCTGCAGGCACCTTCACTCATTTTGTTCAGCATGGACCAGCCTCACTCTTCGCTTTATTTCCCCCTAAAAATTGCAGAACTGTCAATGACCTTGCCTTCTGGTCCTGAGGAAAAGTGAACAACCTTTGGGGCTTTTCATTTTCCCTTCCACTTCCAAAAGCCAACAAAAACCTCTTTTTATAGCAGTTCACACAAGAAGTCGTTTCTGGGTGTTGGTTGTATCCTGAGCTATGTGCCCCATAAATAAAAATCTGCATACTCTCTGTAGCTCAACCTAAAGCTTTACACAGTAATTTCTTGGTTTCTGTTGAAGTAGTGACCAAAAAGAAAAAAAAAGAAAAGGAGCTGCTTGATCTTTGGATTCATATACATAAAACAGTAAATCTGTACCACTGAGATGGCTGAGGAGCCGAAAGGACAGATTTTAATATTCTGCCAGGGGTGTGCTGGAAGCATGGAGCAGTTGTTTCTGCCTGATTAGTCGGATGCTGGGACAGGGGAACCAGGAGAAGACGTGTCGGCAGAGGAAGAAGATGCTCTCCATAAGATCGTGACCTCCATTCCGGTGTCATTTCCCACCTCAGGCAGTGATCTTGTTACAACTCATAAGCTAAGCAAGGTCAGCCCTGGTCAGGCTCAATGCTTCAATAGGAAACTTCTAAGGCAAAGCTCAGGCGCTGTGCAAAGCAGGGCTGGTGGCTGGGTAGGTGATGTTATTCCCTTGGAGCTGGTACAAAAGATGTGCTCTGTTAAAAGGCTCTGTGCATCTACTGTGACACTGCTCAGGCAGCCAAAGGCGCTGCCTCTCCACCGAGCCAGACCCAGAGGCTGCGACCACTGAGGTTATTAACTATATTTCTTCCTGCTTCTCCCCTGATCAGAGGTGTTAACCCCACTGGCCTGCCCAGGCAGTGCACCAGGTCATTAGATGTGTCCCCAGCAGCCCCACACTGGAGTTCTCAGGAGGTCACCTTTTACTTTATTCTCCTGATGGAGGGTTGAATCCCACTCCGGACATGTTTAAAGGTTGTGCAGATCTGGAGCTTAGAGACATGGTTTAGCGGTGGCCTTGAGACAGTTGGGTTATGGCTGGACTTGATGATTTTTCTTTCAGTGGCTGTTTAGCAGCTAGAGCAGTTCTTCATGACCCAAAATTCCACTTGAGGTGTCTTTAAAGATATTCTTTGTGTTGGTCGCTTGCTTTCCAAGTCGTCTGTGGAATGCTGTGCCCCAACACAGCGTTGAGTGAACAATAGTCATTCTCTACAACGGCCGCTCTCTCAAATCCTCTTCATTTGTGTTTGTTGCTGTTGTGCTTCTTCACCTGCTGCCCTTTATCTAGCAAAGCAAGGTGAGTTCAAAGACAGCTCCGGAGGTCTGTAACAATTTTAATGATGAGGTGACGACGGAAGGTCTTGTGTATTATGAACTTAATGGGGTATTTTTCTCATTTACGCTGACATCCTTTACATGGAGTTGTGAAAAGGAAAAGGGATGGACAAGTGATCACAAGCAATTGATTTATTAAGAAGTAGCTGCCCCTTAACTGGAAGCAAAGGCCCAGGCAGGCAAACAAATACTTAATAAGCCCCTGTAATCCTACCATAGTTACAATGGGCTTAAGTCCCCATTGTCTTCTCCCAAAAGCATCAGGTAAAGAATGATGACAAGAATCAATAACGGAGCTGTGTGAATAGCAGAGATTTTCATTTTCATGGCTATGCTGAAAAATCACAAGAGAAATTCAGCTGCAATTGACCTGCAACGGATTCTTCCAATAATTTTGGCAATTGCTTCAGCTGCAGCATTTTCCTCAGCCCCAGATTAAACAGATTTTTTTCTCTGAGTTCAGTTTCTATAAGTTTTTGAACTTTTTCTTGATTTAAGATTGGAGCGTCACACGAGTCCCATTGCAAGTATTTTCTGCAACAGTTCTGAAGAGCTGAACATGTGCAAGGTGTGTAAATCCCACCATAGGTGCTTTCCCAGAGGACAGGACAGACTATTTTAAGATTATGCTACAAGACAGACAATATGTTGGAGTTGGTCAGGAAATGGAATCAAACTGAGAGCTCAAGTTAGCATTGCCAGCCAAAAATAAGCAGTTGAGTAGCCCTGAGCTATAGAGGAAATACTCAGTTTAATAGATTCATCAGGAAGTGATGTCAAGCTATTGTCAGTGGGAAGTGGCGAAACGCAACAAGTCATGCAACAGCAGGGAAGGTCTGTGTTTGATTTCAGGATGAACTTGTCTGCTTACCTCTCCTCTGCTTCCATTCTCCCCTGTTTATTCCCACAACACCCTTTCAGGTGGGGTCCTGAGATGCTGAGAAGCAAAAGGACAGGCTGAGGGAAATGGGTCTCTTTAGCTTGGAGGAGACTGAGGGGTGGCCTCATTAATGTTTATAAATATGTGAGGGGTGCGTGTCAGAAGGATGGAGCCAGGCTCTTCTCAACAAAGCTGAGTGGTGTTGCTGACACCCCAGCAGACTGTGCTGCCATTCAGCGGGACCTGGACAGGCTAGACAGCTGGGCAGAGAGAAATTGAATGAAATATAACAAGGGTAAGTGTAGAGTCTTGCATCTGGGCAAGAACAACCCCAGGTACTAGTATAGGCTGAGGACTGACCTATTGAAGAGCAGTGTAGGACAAAGGGACCTGGGAGTCCTTCTGGACAGCAGGATGAGCATGAGTCCAACACAGAGCAACAAGAGTGATGAAGGAAGTGGAATACCTCCCTTACGAACAAAGGCTGAAGGAGCTGGGTCTCTTTAGCTTGATAAAAAGGAGTCTGAGGGGTGACCTCATTAATGTCTATAAGTATGTGAAGGGTGGGTGTCAGGAGGGTGGAGCCAGGCTCTTCTCAACGTCATCTAGTGATAGAACAAGGGGCAATGGGCGTAAGGTTGAACATAGGAGGTTCCATATAAATATCAGAAGGAACTTCTTCACAGTGACGGTGACAGAGCACTGGAATGGGCTGCCCAGGGGAGTTGTGGAGTCTCCATCTCTGGAGATGGTTAAAACCCGCCTGGATGTGTTCCTGTGCGACATGGTCTAGGTGATCCTGCAGTGGCAGGGGGAGTGGACTAAATGATCGCTTCCAATCCTTGATGTTCTATGATTCTGTGATTCTGTAAATTACTTAGATGAGGGATTAAGGTGCACCGTCAGCAAGTTTGCTGAAGACACAAACCTAGGTTGTGTTGCTGACACCCCAGCAGACTGCTGCCATTCAGTAAGACCTGGACAGGCTAGAGAGCTGGTCAGAGAGAAATTTAATGAAATATAACAAGGGTAAGTGTAGAGTCTTCGTGAAGACAATATTCTCCTTCCCTGTGGCCCTATTTTGAGATACATTTCTGGGTGAGGAGACCACGTGTGCACAAAAATTCACTGTAACTTTGTTCCCAGTGGGACACACACTCACACTGACCATCAGCCAGCACATTCACCTCTTGGTGCACCTGGAACAGAGCTTTTCATGTTCAAAGCGGAAAGGAGATTTGAAGGTTTGGAGGCTGGCACAGGCTAGGAAGGTGCCTCTGATCTTTGAATTCCTCAGTTCTTCCAGGAAAACTCAAGCTAATTGCTGGCTTGAAAGGCTATTTAATTTTAAAACCTTGTCCCCCTCCCCATTACTAAGCTTTCATCATGGCAAAGGTATGTGCCAGGTGAGGAGAGAGTAAAGAAATGTGAGGCAGGTTCTTGCATGCACTAAAAACCAGAGGATGGGGGAGCGGAAAGGGGAAATAGCCAAGGAAGTCACTTCACAGGAGATAGGGATTGAGTGGCTTCCACTCTATGGGACTTTGGTGAGCCCAACTAATTAATGTTTGTGAACCACTTTGAAGATGAAAAGCCCTAATTTATTGCCAAGTTTAATTATTTGCTTCATGTTACTTAAGACTTTCACTAGCTGTCTTCAAACACAACCCAACTCCTCCCTCTAAATGGCAAGTGAGCTGAGAAGTTCAAGTAGAATTTCAGAAGTTGTCATGAAGAGAGGGGATGGGAGCAAAGCTGCAGCAGTTCCTTGCACTGATGCCTTTTGGTCTGTGGTGGGAGCTTGAGCTCAATGTATACACCTTGACTTGGACTTCACTGGACCTGGGGTCTTCAGAGATGCTTAAAGAAGGGTCCCTCTTGAGTTCCTAATGAATTGCAGACTCCTTTAAATTCAGAATGTATAATTATGGCTCTTTTATGCTGGCAATTGTGGATGGGCAAACCTGTTAGCTAGGGCATGTTACAACCATGAGTGCAAGCTCAGATGTGGAAGTACCAGTGGGAGGAAACATGAAGAAAGAAATCACTGGAAGAGCAACCTCTGCTATGTGGAAGAGAAAGGCTTTAAATAGGACTAAATTCATCGTCAGTTAATATAGATCAATGTGATGCTATAGACTGCAAATTTTGTTTTGAAATGGACCAATATTGTTCAGGTGGATGTAGCCAACATCCTGTTGTTTTTCAGATGAGGTAGTTAAAAGATCCCTCATCATGTTATTACACCTTTCTTTGCAAGGGAGACATTTGACTTCTTCAAATAATATCCCTAGGGCACATTTAATTCTGAATGATTTCCTCATTAAAAGGTCTGGTTCTACTCATGAGCAACAGAATGTCCTAGTAAATTAGGACATGACAGGGACAGAAATTTATGGGTTCAACTCTGGGATTGAAATTTTGATCACTTAATAGAGGTGTCTACAGAGTTAATGATAACTTGGGGTCCTCCCCTCACCTCAGTGGGATGCTGCTTGTCATTTTGTGATGATTAACAAGCAAAGCGTTCCTTAGTGTTTGTAAACTCTGATCAGAAATGCAATGTGAGCTCTGAGGAGGAAAAAGCACCATCATTAGCAGAGGTAACTTGGGTTGTTGGCCAAACTGAACTTGGAATTAGTTTGGAAAATAGTTTACTGCATCCTCTCTGCACATCCTGACTTAGCTGCAGACAACCAAGATGGGATCTTTTCTTTTTTCATACATCTGGAAGGCAGCTGGGGTCTGTTGCATCAGTGGGGCACCTCTGTAATGGGCAATAGATCCATCGGTGTCCCAACATTGTGTCTCCTTTTTCTCTGCAGTGCAGATTTCTATTACACATTCTGCACTTGTTTCACACACACAATTCCTGTGGAAATCAATGCAAGTCCTACGTGCAGGAAAAGGCACGGAAAGTGCAACAGAGATTTGCACCACGGATTAAGAGGTTCTCAGCGCTGATCAAAGAGGAATTTTGTCCAAGGTTTGTAAAGCACTTTTGAATCCTCCTTGATGAAAGGCTCCATAAAAATGTAAAGCTGTTGTTGTTAATGTTCCCTTGGTACACAACAGGAGAAAAGACGCCAAAATTAAAGTCACATATATTAATATTGATTAAGAAATAAGCAAATTCTTTCTGAATTTCATCTGCCTTTCATTACATGCACTTGATCTTCCCTTTTCAAACAGGGCATGGTTATGTCCTGGAAAAATCACAGCTTTGAACTCCACCAAACCGCAACTACAGATTATATATTATTATATATAATTTTGGAAATCTGTCTGGAATACACCATAAAATAAGAACAAAAGAGAAAAAAAAAAACAACCTGTAAGGACATTTGTGTTTGTCAGTGCCTCCCCAGACAGAGCCCTGAGGATATGATATTCTTAGAAGAAAGCTTTCATTTCACAGCGCATCACGGGGAAATTAACAAGCTCTCCTCGTACTGTTCCATAATTCATTTTTTTTTTTGTTTTAGATATTGAACTGAGCTGGTATGGCAACTTAACTAGAGAGGGGAGATTTTAAACACAGATCAGATTCTGCCTGGTTTGTTTTGTTTTGTTTTATTTCCTCTATTATCCTGCAACTTCCCAGTACACAAATGAGAAGTTGCCTCAATTTATTTTTGCATTTGCCCTTTAAATAGAAAGTGCCATGGTCTGCTGTAGTGGTTTAAAATCATAGAATTATTTGGGTTGGAAGGATCCTGCTCTGGCAAGGGGATTGGACTAGATGATCATTCAAGGTCCCTTCCAATCCCTAATGTTCTGTGATTCTGTGATTCTGTGACCTCAGAGATCATCTAGTTACAACCCCCCTGCCATGGGCAGGGACACCTCTTGCTAGACCAAGTTGCCCAGAGTCCCATCCAACCATGAATACTTCCAGGGATGGAGCAGCCACAGCCTTGGGCAACCTATTCCAGCACCCCACCACCCTCTGAGTGAGGAATTTCTTCATAAGATATAATCTATCTATGCCCTTTTTCAGTTGAAATCATT
The DNA here is from genome assembly GCA_028565055.1 of Phoeniculus purpureus. Classification (NCBI taxonomy): domain Eukaryota; kingdom Metazoa; phylum Chordata; class Aves; order Bucerotiformes; family Phoeniculidae; genus Phoeniculus; species Phoeniculus purpureus. The sequence continues at coordinate 26,655,367 of JAOXOE010000506.1, forward strand.
CCCCTTTGTCCTGTCTATAGATGCCCTCATGAGAAGTCCCTCTTCATCCTTCTTGTAAGCCCCTTCAGGCACTGGAAGATTAAATCAGAGCAGGCTTACTCTAGTTGGTGCAAAGGATGCAAACCTGATCTCCTACAGCCCCAGAAGCAGTGTTGCAGAGAGAAATGATTCTGCTTATACCCACCAGTAGCAAGTGGAGACCAGGATGTCACCAAGCTTGGAGAGAAGCTGTGTGGGGTGAAGATCATCTACCACTTGTACTCCAGCAGAATCTCAATTCACAAGAGGCATTACCTTAAAATTACAGCATTTTCTGCCATTGTTGTCTGGAATTGCAAAGTTAGTTTTTTTTCTCAAAATCACACAAATTCAATAGCAATATTCTTGACTCTGTTTTCTGTCTAGAAGTTCCTTCTGCCCTTAAAAGTCCTGGGACTCCAGAAACAGAAAGAGTGAACAAACATCAAACTTCTCTCACAGAGAGAATTCCTGCTGGAACAGCAAAAACGTCAAAATGCTGGGAAAAATCTCATCTGTCTCCTCCAGCTCTGCTCATTTTGTGGGCAAAACCCAGTGGTTTAGATCTGTAGATATGTGTGTGTGTAGTAAAGGATTACCCCTCAATAAATAATCACATATCCTGAATATTTGTATAAATGTCTCAGAACCCCATAAAACTCATAAAAATTATGGGCTCCAACATTTAGAGAAAAAAATAAATACCCTACTGTGGTTTTTCTAGTTCAATGACTCTGCTTTGTGCCACAATCACAACTAGCCCTGAATCAGCCCCAGCACTTCCTTTGATGTGTGTAAAATGTATTTTTAATTTCACTAGGCTGCTGCTCACTTGGATTTGAAAGGGTAACTGGAGGTGGCTAAGTTGCCTTCTCTGCACTTTTCATTGTTTCACTACCTCTGGCATGTCACCTCTTATTTTTCTCCTGTGGAAAATAGTCTGAACCTCCTGAATCCTTTTTCACAGGGACCTTTTTGTGTCTCTGAACATTATCATCACCTTGTAGACCTCTCTCTGCCTATTATGCTGTTTTTTACAGTGCAGAAATGAGTGTAGCCAGGCCCAAACAAGGGCTCTGTCCCTGCATTTATAAGCACTGTTCGTGTTTCTGATGACAAAATATTTACTTCAGCCTCTCCTGTGTGGACATGCTGCAAAGCCACTTCTCTGCCTCTGCTGGGAAACTTCATGCTCTACCAGCAACCTTGTTTAAACAGGGACTGAGGAGATGACATCCATGAGCTGCTGCAGGGATCTCCCTGTTAGGAGTGGATTCTGCTTGGTGCTGCCTCCTCACTCAGGGCTTTGTGTTCCCTCCACCAGATGGACACTGGCAGATGGTAACACCATTTTGCCCTTGAATTATTTAGGGTGCTACATGGAAATTCACCTTTGGTATCCAGTGATAGAACAGGTTGGTTGTGATCCATAGCCCACCTTTGATACACTCTTCCCAATTTCCTTTGTTTTGAGGCTGCTTCACAGTGTGTACCCATAAACTCTGCTGTTTGCATGGGTCTCCCGTGCAGGAGTTTGTGCACTGAGGCTACCAAACATAACAGTATCTGGCTCTAAACCAAAGGATCAGTCTACAACCAGCGCTTCATGCAAATAGTCCTGTTGACTTCCATCTTCAGGGGACACAAATCTGTCTTGAAAGCAGGAAGCAATTTGTTGTAGTGGAGGTTTCAAAATATGGTTGATGACTGAAGCTGTTGGAAGAGCTGGAAACGGTGCTAAGTGGTGCAAGGAGTGTGGTTGTCCATGCTGGTTGTTCTCAGGACCAACTTCAGTAGAACTAGGCTGTAACATGGTACCAATCTCTAGCAGGAGGGAGGAGTTTGTGATCAGTACTGGTGGTGACATGGTTTGATTTTCTCAGTACTCTGTATCATGTTTTTATTTTCATAAACGTTTTTGAAGAGCTTCCCTTACTTCCATCTAGTCACCAGCTATGAGCATTTTCACTCATTAAAAAAGATCTTATAAGCCATTAGAGGGTTTTGCGAAATTGGAGGTTGCCAACAGAGTCCATAAAACAATTAGTTCCTAAATTATTCCACCATTGATGACATTCCACAGAGTCCTGACCCAATACAAACCAAACCTTGAGCTCATGTAACCCCTAGTTGCAAAGGGAAAGCAGCAGCCGTGCACATTAATACAACTTAGTGAGATAGCAGCTACCCTGAGTCACTTGGATAGGGAAAAATTGTCAGAGCCTGGGATGTGAGAAATCACTTCCTGCAGCAATTTCCTTTTATTAAAAAAGCATTTAGAGCATTTATACACTTTCTATTTCTCAGGGATCTTATTTTTAACTCTGCACTCTCCTTAAAGACACTGTTGGGGTCTGGGGCTGTTGACGAGCGTGAGTTTGCTCTTTGGTTGGCTGGTAGTACATTGCTCCAGCAAAGGGATTTAAAAAGAAAGGTTTTGTTTCTGAAAAGCCCAACGTGAATTTCTAGTTCTTTTTTGTTTTCTCACGTGGATGAAAAGAAAAAAAAAAAGAGAGATTAGTTGAACTAAAAATAAGATATTTTCATGGTAGCTACAGGGATTTTGATTTTAGGAGCCTTCAAACCTAAGAATGAGCTTGGAAAAAAAACCCAAAAACCCCTTCTTTTCCACTGCGGAGTAAAGATTCAAGTTTTTTTGGGTTTCCCCCCCTTTTTTCAGAAATGGAGGAACAGAAACCCTATGACAGGACACAGGTGCCTAATTGACTTTGACCAGCTTTGAGTTTTTGTTCTCCCCCCTTATAAAGCTCCAAACGTAATATTTTTTTTTGTCAAAGATGACCTTTTCTTTGTGCAAAATCTTGTCATAACTTAAAAAATACATTTTATTTGTAATCTCTTAGGACAGACAATTTTAGCTCTTGCTGCCTTTCCTACCTCTCCAATCAACGTCATTTAGAGGGGGAAATTCATCATTAATGAGTGGATCCTTAATGCA
>JAOXOE010000506.1:26658443-26705361 GCA_028565055.1 Phoeniculus purpureus
AGTGGATCCTTAATGCATGACTGCTAATAACGAGGATGTGATGCAAGTGGGAGCCTGTCATCCAAAACCAAAGGGTATTTCCTATACTGGCAGAGGACATGTTGCCATCCTGACCTGTCCCATCCTGCTGGATGTATAAATAAATCAGCAGAACAGCCACTTAATGACTCACTGGTGTCAATTAAATGGGATTTGTTATGAATGCAATTCATTGAAATTTTCCAAACAAATGGATTTGCTTCAATCACGCTGTATTTCAGTAATAATAATATTCAGCATTTATATGCTGCTTTCACTAGCTCATTAAACTTTCCAAGCATTAATTGTCCGTGTTTCACAGTGATACCGGGCTGTATCTCCCGTAGAGGTGACGGTGCTGATGTCCAGAGAGCTGAAGGAAACATTTCAGCCTCTTGCAAGTATTCGTATTTCTTTATTTTCCCTTTTTCTGGTGACTGGGCTCCCATGGAGCCCTCAGCAGGCTCCTTCTGTCGCAACCAAGGACCACCATTCCTTAATTGGTTTTCTCTCCTTGCTTTCTATCTACCATTTTGTACTGCAAGTGTTGCTGGGCTTTTGCTTCTGGTTTGCATCCTCCTCACTGAACACATAAATATTTAGCTCCCTGTTGCACTGGTGCTCCCTGCTGAGGACCTTTACGCTCTGGGCTTCACAGGCAAATAAGTCAACATTTGTCCCTGTTTCCTGACGCAAGGCATAAATCATATTGCTGTTCCTTATCAGCTCTCAGCTCTCATTTAATGGGCAGCTCTGCTGCTTCAGCAGAGAATTAGCCTGAGCAACATTGCAGTGATAAAGCAAGGAAATTCAGCAGCCATCAGTGGGGCAATTTGTAATGGTAGGAAAGAAGCCTGAACTATCTTGGCTGGTAACACACTGGTTCTTGTGCACTTGACCAAAGCTGCTCCTTAGTGAGTATGAAATGAGGGGATAAACAAGTGATTAGGGACATGTTCTTTTCTAGATCCATGCTAGAGCCTCTCTGTAATAACAGTGTCTCACATGATCTCAGGAGCTTTTCTCTCTGCACTCTTTAGATGGTATCTGCTGTCACTTCTATTGCAGCTCAACTTGAAGCCAACCCTCAGTTCTTATCAACTATGGACAAATCTTGGCATACTGGCAAGAAGCTCTTGTGTTTGTCGGCAGCTATGGAGAGGGTCAGGTCAGTGACGTAGTTTGGGTTAGAATCCAGAATCAGCAGATCACAGAATGGTTTGAGTTGGAAAAGCCCTTTATGCTCATTGAATCTGACCATTCCCCTAGCATTACTAGGTCCCCACTAACCCCTGTCCCTCACCTCATATCTTCATGGCTTTTTAATGCCTCCAGACACAGGGACTTCATCACTGCCCTTGGCAGCCTTGACAACCCTTTTGGGGAAGAAATTATGTTTAAAACAAGAAAATTCTGCAGTCGTGTTGTCACCACAGAGGTGTGGGTGAGCAGGGAGCTCCTTAGACTTTGTCCAGCATCAAAGCCATTGAAATTACCCCCTTGCTGACCATAGTTATTTTCCTCAATACTATATATTAATGTTTTAAGTCAGAACCCTATGCTCCCAGACCCTTTAGATATTTAAATGACCTAAAATGTAATTGCTAAGCCAGTAGCCTCTAAGAATAAACCCAAGAGCTTAATTTCCAGGCTACCCTGTGATTATTATTCATTGCTCAAAAGCATCATTAACACAGCATCAGCCTTGGAAATAGTTGTGAGTTGTCAATATTGTTTCTAAAGATGCAATTTGCACAATACATTGAGTCAGGCATCATCAGCCACCAAGAAAAAAACAAAACAGGGATAGAATCTGAGTAAATCTGGGCAACAGCTTTACAGTGATTGATGTCTCCTTGAGTTGGGCTGTGAAGATCCATGTCCATGCTCACTGCCCGTGGTTCATGATGAGAAGCAAACTTGTCGTCTCAGGAGCCCAGTAAGTTCATCAAACACTTGCTAATTACCCTGTGCTCAGAAATTAGCATTATGTGATATTTTAATTATTTTTCTTAATGTAATCACCACAGTGCAGTGCTTGAGAAAACTTTCCAAAGGGGTGAGGAAAGTGCTTTCTCCCTTGCTTTGGAGACATGCAGTCATTTTTATGGCAAAGCATTGTGCTTTAACAGCTGCTCACTGAACAGCAGTTTTGGGCCCTGTCAGCATTTCCCTCTCCCTGTTTCTGTAGTGCACAGACTGGAGACGGGGAAGAAGCTGGGGGAGACCTGAGGACCCTCAGGAAGAGGCAGAGGCTCCCATCACTCCCTTGGGGACAAGCTAGAGTACTCCTGGCACTGAAGAACTTGTCCTTTCTCATTCTACAGTCTCTCTTTTTTTTCTTTTTAAATAACTTTTCCATAACTTCCCGTTTCCATGTCTTTAATCTTACTTTCAAATGCCAGCTTTTTCACCATCCCCACCCCCCAACTCCTCACTTTATAGTCTTCCCACATCAGCAGTAGTCAAAACCTAATGAATTCCTGAAGGTCAGGTGAGTGTTTGGAGACCCATAAGGCTGTGATGTAAATTGGGGGCCCCCACAACAGCTTCCACCCGCCACTGATGAGTTGGCACTAATCAGCAAACATCTAATCAATGGGAACAGTAGCACAATTCACGGGCAAGAGATATTATCTTGGCATATAAATAACGAAAAACCTCTAAAGCACTCCCAGATGTTGGAAACAAGATTACTTCTGGGCATGTGAAGAATTTGCTTGGGGGAAAACAGAGCAGTCACACAAATGCAGAGAGCTGGTTCAGGCTGACGAAGTTCTGGTTACAAGAAAGGATTAATGAAATAAAGAAAAAGAAGAGAAATACATAAACAACTCAAATTGGCCACAGCTGACATCCACCAGATACTTGCAGAGCAGGTAGTTTGGTTTGTTGGGAGTATTGGAGTGGTATCGCTGCTTGATTGTCTCTCTGCTCCCCTATTATTATCAAATAGCCAGTGTGCAACAAGGTTTCACTGATTTAATATTTTAAATCTCATTTTTAGCTCTCATAGTTAATATTTGAGCTTTTCTTTTTGAAGAAAAGAATTAGAGAGTAATGGCAAGTTTTCTTAGCCTCTTGGCAGTCAAGATATAAGTCATTTATGCAACTACGTCTTGCTTAAACCCTTTGTTCTTGCTGAGGACACCAGTGTCACTGATCTAGTGCAACTACTCACTTGAGCATCTTACTAGTGGGAGGATGAACCAACAGTCTGTGAACAACAAATAATCCAACCAAGTAGTGTTAACAGAGCTTATTTCATCTGAAAAGGGAGAAAATAGTACTGGGGCTGACCCACCTCAAGGGATCAGTGATAAGCAAAGAACTATTGTTTAACTTCGTTGTACAACATAAAAGAAAAACACCAGATATATCTCTCCAGGCTCCAATAGATACAGCTCAGACAGATCCCACAGGGTTATATGTACATCATTTACATCTTCGAGACTTCAGGGACTCCAGTGAGACAAAAGTTTTTTGGCAAGACTTGTTTGGATGAGGGTGCAATTTGTCATGGCAACTCCCATGTTGTCACCTCTTAGAATCAGCCTCTCATACCTACAATTACTAAGGAATCATTAGGTACTACCAAACCCTTGCCTTCTCCCAAGTATCAGGCACCAGGTGTAACAAAATTAATATACTTCCATCAAATATAAATAAATACCAAGCGTTTTTCTGAAAATCTGAGCCATTGTGAACAGATGGTCGGTCAGAGCATGAGACTTATTTCTATAGCAACCTCTGGCAGTGCCTTCCTGCAGGACTTGGGGCAAGTCACTTAAACCTCTCTGCCCTTGTTTTTTTTTGTTTTCATTGTCATAATAGTTGTCTCATTGAATAAGTATGTGCCCTAAACTGCATTTGGAAAGGGCCAGGAGGTTTCTCAGAAGGACCGTAATTGTAAATTATTGAGTGTATTATCAGCACCTCCTCCAAAATTCTCTGGAAGCTTTATGTGCCACATATAGTGTCGGTGCACCCAGCCCCATGGCAGACATGACTGTTCATTACCTGGCATGCAGACTAGATGGATATTAGATGCTGATGTAACGCTTGGGAACGTGGACAATAATCTGTAGGTGGCAAGAGGACCTGAAACATGCTTTAAGGACATTCAAGCGCAAGATTTGGTGTTGTGATTTGTGTTTTTCAGCCTTTGTCGGCACATGTGGGCAGCTAGGGCAACCTGGTCCAGTAGGAGGTGTCCCTGGCTATGTCAGGGGGTTGGAACTAGATGATTTCTAAGGTCCCTTTCAACCTGAACCATTCTATCTCAGCTCTGGCATCTGGGTGCAGAGCCAAATGTATTCTTGCTGTGTTGCCTTTCCAAGGGGCTTTTATCCTGGGAGCAGCACCCTGGCCAGCCTGGCAAGCTGAGGAGAAACTCCCCAATTTCCTAATGCTGAAAATGATGAAACTGCTATAAGATGTATTGAAAAGCAGCTTTTGGCTTCTGTGGAAGATTTTCATTGGCCATGCTGTGTGCAGACGTTTTGTGCAGCTGGATCTGAATAGAAAGGACACCAGAACTGGAGTTCAGCATGTAGTTTTGACATAAAAATGGGTCATTTTGGGGGAATTTTGTCTGTTCAGTCTGTCTCTGCCCCCTAGCCAGCACATTGTTCTTGGAGGAAGAAGATACGGGTGAAGCCACTGCAGAGGCAAGCCCTGACTTTTGTGTACATCCATGGGAAAAAAAAAGTGTATATATATAGAGAGAGTTTTATCAGCTCCACATTGAAGCAGGTGGTGCTGTATTTTGTATAAAGGACAATGCTTAATTTAAGATTTCTACCATAGCGGCAGTTCTAAATGACAGCGTCTGCATGAAAAGAACCGTTCTTCTTCCCGGCAGTGCTGCTATAAAAAATACTGAAACAGTGGTGATATTATTACAGATCTGCTCCAGTAACAAAAGATCTACTGTAAGGAAGTCTCAGATTTAGAAAACTCCTTGACATCTCTCATCAGTGATAAATGTTCCCTTGGTTTCCTGGCTGGGGCCATTTGATCCATGTGGTATGATGGGCTTGTCAGAAGGCAGCAGAAGGATGGTGTTGTAAGACCTTCAACAGGAGCAGAAGAGGCCAAGTGGAGTCAGGAGCATTTATTGAGAAAGACACTGGAAGGTCAGCCATGCTGAGCTCTCCAACATCCCTTGATGTATCATATGTAGGGGCAGGAGGGACAATCTGCTGCTTCCCTCCAAGCTCCCACTGCAGGGCAGGTTCCCCTTGGCTTAGAGGAAGAGTTTAATTTGTTGTTTGGGTGAATCAGGAGGAACACAAACACGCTCTTACTCTGCACCCAATGGCTTACCCATTATTAGGGATTCAGTAAGGTCAAGGATGGAGTAATAAAAATGTCTCCATGGAAAGGGTCATTAGGCCTTGGAACACAGTGCTCAGGGAGGAGGTTGAATCACCATCCCTAGATGTGTTTAAAAGTCATGTATATGTGGAGCTTAGGGACAAGGTTTAGAAGTGGCCTTGGGACAGTTAATGGTTGGGCTCAATGATCTTGAAGTTTTTTTTCCAGCTTAAATGATTCTATAATTCTATGACATCAACATGTCTTAAGACAACTTGAGATGTCCTCCACCCATCCCCTGCCTGGAACACCATCCATTTCTCACCTGTAATGAGAATGAATTTACCTCAGTCTCATTCCATTGACGTTAACATGCTCGGTGCAATGGGAAGCCACAGCTGAGAAGAGTCAGTTCCATTTTCCTGGGGTTTGTGGTAGGACTTAACAGTGACTCAGACCAATGTAGCAGTCAGAGTCCAAGCACATGTTCTGCAGGGATGGAAAAGGCATTTAGTGCCAAAGTTCATTCATCCTTTCTCCTTGTATTGCCTCTAAGTGATTTTTTAATTATAGTAATGTTTTTTGCCTCGTGACATTGTCTCACAGGTCACCTCCCTCTCCAATTACTGCTTGTGCAAAGAAGAGCTTCTTGACACTGCCCTCAATTGCCTTTTACTTTATTTCCATTTGTGCTTATCTGTGATGAAATAGAAGTATCAACCCCAGCTGAAGCCAGATATTAGGATTTTTACGCAATTCAGTGAGTTTTCTTTTAAGAAAACTTTTTTTTCTGTTTTTTTAAAAAATTCTGGTCCATATATAACCAGTTCTTTTTACCCTCATGAGCTTCATGTCTTAGTTTTCAAACTAACCCTCCCGGATCTTTTCTGGTGCCATGGTAATTTCGTTACAATATGGGGACCAAGAACTAATAAGTAATTTATTTCATCTTCCTCTGATGGTATTTTGAGCACCAGCCTGGACAGGAAACGTTCTTGTCTTTTGAATTAAGAGCTGCTGTGGCCTACCTGGGATCTGCTGTGGCTCAGAGCTAAGTTTAGCTACATGCTGCAGCGTGGGGAAAAAAGTGAATTTCAGCACAGGCTGCAGGAGCAGACACAGAAGCTGGTGCAGGACACCACAGGTCATCTCTGCTCTTGTCATCTGCCATCTCACTCGGTGGTTGGAGGGGACTTCATGGGGGAAACAATCACAATTAATTCAGCAGAGTTTAGGAGAAGCTTATTTGTGGAAAGGGTCATCAGGCCTTGGAACAGGCTGCCCAGAGAGAGAGTGGAATCACCATTCCTGGTCATACTTACAAGTTGAGTAGATCTGGAGCTTAGAGACATGGTTTAGCAGTCGCCTTGGGACAGTTGGGTTCATGGCTGGACTTGATGATTTGTAAGTTCTTTTCCAACATAAATGATTCTGTGATTTTATCCCTGAGGGTTTTCCTGTCCTGTCTCAGAAATCTTGTGTTCTGTATTCTCCAATAATCCCAGAGCTTTCTTGGAAAGTCAGTTTCAAATGAGATGATGGTCAGTGGAGGGTGCAGATGTGGTTGCCATCCATAGATTTGATTTTGTCTGGGTTGCTTTTCTTCCCCATGCCTCAGGAGTGAGTGGACAGGGTGTAAGGAGAAGGACTCTCCATCCCACCTCAGGCTACCTAGGGTTATTCCCAGAAGGGGAGTTACTTGGCAAATTCATCCCGAGATGTCCTCGTACCCTCTTGCTGACTCCTGTGGTTCAGAGCAGGTTCAACTTGCTTCAACATGGAAGTGAAGAACTGGCCAGCTGTAATTAAAAGTGAGTGTCAGCTCACACCGAGGCTCTACATTATTAGTTTAAATGAAAATCCTTTCCATAGCCACTGAAGCCTCCTGGCATAGAGTAGCACAAGCTTTTGTGTGCAGTCAGCTTGCAGAGAAACCAGTGACATGCCAAAGGAAATGTCAGGCAAGAAAACTCCAGCACCTCTGTCCTCCCTGAATAGGAAGAGATGCATCCCGACAACTGGCTGCCTTTCTGGTCGGAGCACAGGCTGGACATCCATGGTGGATCTGTGCAACCCAAGGTCACTTCTCAGATACTAAAATCACAGCCTTTTGGTTACAAATTGCTCAGCTCCTTCCCAGTTGAGTAGTCACTTTCATTTGCAGTCAGTGTGGCTTCTTAAGGCCAGGTAGCTGCCTGCGCTGGTGTTCATTCTGATGGATGTTTGTCCCAGATGCTCATAAGCACCTTTCAGTCTCCTCCAGCCCTTCCAGCAGCACTGCTATTACAAAACACTTTCTAGTATCCAGCCTAAACTATCCTTGCTGTAATTTAAACCCATTTCTTCTTGTTCTACCTGCTAGAGTGTTGGAGCTCAGTGGTTTTTCCAGCTCTTCCTGACAAGGTATGATTTCAAGTCTTGTGTTTATTAAGACTGTTCTCTGTCTCCATTATTTTCACATCTTTCTTGAAGCTCATGCGCAAACCTGGACAGGGCATTCCTTCAGTACTGAGGGTACAAGCAAATGTCTGGCAGATATTAGGAAGGGACAAGACCTGGGAACAATAAAACCATTTCCCATCCACCCATTATCATCCATGTTCTGCAGTGACCAGCTTCCACCTCAGACTTACTGAGCACCAAGCTTGCAGGAGCAACCAACTATACCAAAGGGAAAGAGCAGCAAACCATAGTTTGCATGGATTTACCTAACACAAGTCAATGTGAACAGGTTTCAATGCTATTAGAAGAAGGTACTTCTCTTCCATTAGAAGGACTATTCCTGCCAACTGATGTGCCTCTGCACAGATATGTATCTGGCCCAGCAAATTTCCAGCAAACTTCATGACATTAATATCAAACAGGGATCCTATCCATTCTTATTGTAAGCCACCTCAAGGAACCACAGTACAGGCAACACAGATCCAATACCTCACCATTTACGTACCATGAAAGAGACCCTCAGGGCTTTCTCATCAGCAAAAAAGAGCCAACAAAACCAAACAGTGAAGACATTAGTTTCAAATGAGACATATCCAGGTGTTTCTGTCCTTTCTAGGCAATTCAAGAAAAGTACAGGCATGCAGAGAGAAAATCAGAAGGCAAAAACCCAACTCAGCTTGAGTTAGAACTCAAGCTGGCCACTGTAGTGAAGGACAACAATACATGTTTCTACAAATACATCAGTAGCAAAAAGAGAGTCAGGGAGAATCTCCTATCCTTACTGGACATAATGGGGAACATCATCCCTAAGGACGAGGACAACGCTGAGGTACTTAATGCCTTCTTTGCCTCAGTCTTTAATGACCAGTCCAGTTATCCTCAGGATATTCAGACTTCTGGACTGGAAGACAGGTATGGAGAGCAGGATACACTTTCCACAGTATAAGAGGTAGCAGTTACTGACGTGGACACCTGGGTGCCACCTGAACACCACCTGGACACTCAAAAGTCTATGGGGCCAGATGGGATCCATACAGGAGTGCTGAGGGAGCTGGTGGAGAAGCTTGCCAAAATACTCTCCATCGCTTATCAATGCTTATGGCAAAAAGGAGACGTCTCAGATGACTAGAGGCTGCTAATGTGACACCCATCCACAAGAAGGGGAGGAAGGATGACCCAGGTCAATTGTATGAAGTGTCACAAGACTAAGTGTCGGGTCCTACACTTCAATCTAAACAACCTCATGCAATACTACAGGCTTGGGGCAGAGTGTCTGGAGAACTCCTCAGTGGAAAATGGCCTGGGGGTGTTGACTGACAGCTGGCTGAACATGAGTGGGCAGTGTGCTCAGGTGGCCAAGAAGGCCAATGGCATCCTGGCCTGCATCAGAAATAGAGTGACCATCAAGACTACAGAGATGATCCTTCCCCTCTACTCAGCACTAGTGAGGCCTTGTCTTGAGTACTGTGTTCAGGTTTGGGCATCTGAATGCGAGAAGGACATTGAGATGCTGGAGCAGGTCCAAGGAAGGGCAACAAAGCTGGTGAAAGGCCTGGAGAGCAGGTCTTGTGAAGAGCGGCTGAGAGAACTGGGCTTGTTTAGTCTGGAGAAAAGGAGGTCGAGGGGAGACCTTATTGTTCTTTAGAACAAGCTGAAAGGAGGTTGTAGAGACGTGATTAGTCTCTCAAGTTACTAGTGATAGGATAGGAGGAAATGGCCCCAAGTTATACAGGGGAGGTTTAGATTCAACATTGAGAAAAATGTATTCACTGAAAGAGTGGTCAAGTATTGGAAGAGGTTTGTCCAGGGAGATGGTGAAATCAGCATCATGGGAGGTGTTCAGAAAATGCATAGATGTGGCACTAGGGAACATGGGTTAGTGGACATGGTGGCGTCGGGTTGAAGGTTGGACTTAATGATGTTGGAGGTCTCTTTCGACCTTAATGATTCTGTTTTACATGCTGGTGTGATCTAGGGATGCAGTGACTGTGACCACGGGAAGGAGGACTGCAGACAAAATGCATATGCTGTTTGACTATTAGATTATCCCCACAACTGGCTAGAGCAAGGTGACCTGGGCAGGTTACCATGATCAATATGGAAATCTTGTGGCAAACTTCTGTATGTACAGCAGCTCCCACATAAAGCAGATACTTCCCAGGGTGCCCATGTAATTCATCTGCCTTTAATTCTAAGCTGCCACTTGCACGAGTGAAACACAGCAGCATTTCTGTAGGCAGGGGATATTTGTCTGCTTCTTCATTGCAAGTACAACAGGCCACCATTTCTGCTGTGCTAGCTGTTTCCTTTGCATAGCTGAGTCTCTGTGTTTTCATTGGCAGGGCTGTCTTGCAGATTTGAGGAGCCACAAGGAGCAAAATCATGCTTCAGATTCTGTAATGTAAGCGTTAAATAGTTTTGTGCTGAGATATGCTGCGGGTGCAATTAAGTGTCATTGTCATACCCTCAAAAAAAGTCAACAGAAATCTTGGCCATTCACCTCAACCCCTGAGTGAGCCTGCACAGCATGGGTTTATTCATATGGGGCTGCCCAGGAGCAAAAGTCAAGCCAAGAATAATTCAGAGGCTCAGAGAGATTTGGCAGGAGATGGGTCAGCCCTGCTCCACACCCTCCCAACAGGAGCAGCAGCAGCTCGTGGCCTCGTTTCCCAGCCTGACAGAGGGCTCGGAGCCTGCAGTGGTGCAAACCCTCACATGGCTACAGAACACAGCGCTGAGGGCATGAGAGGTTTGTGGAGATCTAAGAGTGGCAGAACAAAATGTATGACACACTGCAGGTGTCCTTGCTGCCACTTCAGTGAAGCTTCCCTGCTTTCTTGTGGGCACCCCACGTGGTTCGATGAATTAGTTTCTTGGCCTATTTCAGAGACAGCTCAGATGGAGATTATAAAAATTTCCAGAAATGTCCCAATTCAGAGACAGGCTTTCATGGGTTTTAGCAAGCTGCCACTTAAATCACAGTTGTCTGTAATCTCGAATATCAATTCGCATTCTGAGCATCCTCAGGTTCTTGTGGTCCTAGGAGAGTCCCAATACTTACAGTTTGGAATGTCCTCTCTCCTGAAAGGAGCTTGATCGTAGGATAGAATCATAGAATAGCTTAGGTTGGAAGTGACCTCAGAAATCATGTGGTTCCAACGCCACTGCCGAGGGCAGGGACACTTCTCACTAGACCAGGTTGTCTAGAGCCCCGTCCAGCCTGGCCTTGAACACTTCTAGGGATGGAGCTGCTAGCTGCAGCTTGACAAGCCAAAGACTCCAGGCTCCCTGCTTGTGAACATTTTCACTGCAATCTTGCTTCTGCTGATGAAACATCTACAAGGAGCAGGTTTCTCTGTAGACTACCCCCCTCCCCATTCAGGCACTGGTAGAATGAAACATTCAACAAATGTTTTAGGAGCGTTGTCATAGTTATTCTTATCTCCTTCCTCAGCAGAGGGAAACCACTTGTAAACATTTCCAGCTTCACTCCCCTTTGCTTAGATTAACAAACTGGCCACCAGTACATCACTGCTCCTGCTGATAAGCTTCACTGCAGAGTAAACCACTCCTTCCAGGAAGGTATTATCAGACCCAAAGCCTGTGGGGTATTTCACAGTTTGTCTCGCTCTAATGCTCTTCCAGCATGAGTCACTTGTTGGCACTGAGTCACCTACAAGCACTGGAGAATCCCACCAGAATTATAAATTTATTTTACTTAATGCTGGAAGCCGTTCTATAGACTCTTGGGGTTTTGTCCCCAGCCTTGTGTGATCTGGGTTGGTTTCAGATTTTTTTTTAAAGGGATAATGATCCCAATTTCTTTTCTTTCGAGCATTCTCATTGATTCTGAGGAGGTGGGAGAGACCTTCTGCTGGAAGAGCTGCCTGTCATATCACCACAAGCCCTGTGCTGGGCACTTGGGCATCTCCCTCCATGGCTTTCTGTGGGTACCTCCTCACTGTCCTGCTGGACGTTGTGTCTTGCTTCAGCATCATTGTTCCAGAGATCTGCTTCACTCCCAGCTGCAACTTCTTTCTTTCCTATAGTTTTGTGCCACAAATGCAGGCTTTGGCCTGTGAAACCTCTTCTGCCTTCAGCAGTGTTGGTTATCACTGTCCACAGAAGAATGTCTTCTGCCCTGAACAAGAAACAGAAATAGGAACAGACATATAAATATCGTCCCAGATGATCCAATGGTGCCTTTTGTGTCCAGAAGCTCTTCACCCCCTTATCCTTCATTACCAGCCTAAAGCAACCTTCAGCCTCTGTTGAGGACTCCACTGGATGTTCCCCCTTTAGTGCCACCACCATATTTACATGCTTATGTCTTGTACATCCCATAGGCAGTGAGCCAGGTAGTAGTGTGGCCCTGGGGAATACCCAGCAGTTGCTACAAGGGAAGAGGGACAGATGAAGAGGGACACACATTGAAGCTGGTGGCTCTGCTCCTGCTCAGCTCCCAGTGCCATTCATTCCACTATTCCTAGTGAAGAAGAAGGTGTTGCAAAGCTTATCTCCCATTTTATGGGCAGTGCCATCTGGCACAGGTACATGTGTGGGAGATTAAGCATGTCAAACTCAGCAGCAGCAACAACAAACAACATTTCCATAACAGTTCTCTCTCTTTTCTTTTTTGGTGGAAAACATGTTGACCGTCTAATTTGGATTCACAAAGGAAACCTATTAATGAAAAGCTTCAAAGAACCATCTCAGAACTTTTAATCAAGAGCAGAAAAAAATACAAAAAGCAGAGGGGGGCTGGTTGGTGATGGTGGGTTTGTCACTGCTGCCGTCATTTTTCATTGAGAGCACCGACTCTTTGAAAGGAAGCTGGGTGAGGGAACCCAGCGGGGAGCCTCTTCTCTCCTACCTGGAGAAGAGGCCCCCTGAACGCTTGTTTTCATTAGCATGGGCCTCTCTGGCTCTTCAAAACCCTTTTCCACCCGTTGCCAAGGCAACCCGGGAGTTACGCATCGACTGGTGGGTTGCACTTAACGGAAATAAATAAGCAAATAAACCTGGGCAGTGGCCAGGGGCCAAGTGAAGGCACTGTGTTTTGTCGTGGACATCTAACATTTATAGGGATTTCAAACACTTGACTGGGTGGGTTGGCAAAGAGGGAGCTGATCAAAAAAGGAAAATGCATGTGCATGCACAGCCAGTTCTTTTCATTTTGATGGGTCTTCTGGCTTGAACAAAGCAGAAGGGATTTGGTCCAGAATATTCAATCCCACTTGTTAGCCATTCAATGGCTCTGAACTGAGCCTAGCTTTTTGGCTCCTGCTTCAGCATCAGCATCAATATCAGCACCCTCATAAGACCATGGGCCTGGAGCTGTGGTTTCCAGGCAGTGTGGACAACCAGCCCTGTGGAGAAGGAGGGATGGAGGATCAGCCCCTGTAGCCATGTGAGGGAGGAGAATGGTCTCCACCATGAAGTCCCTGGCATTGAGGGGACACAACACCCTTTCAGATTATAGGAGACTGGCATCCTTGGGAATATTTGTAACAACTCCAGCTAAGGACAGCTGCAAAAATAGTTTTGCTTTAGACTCAGGAAGGGAGGTGCTGGCTGCAACTTCTGGCAGGGGAAGAGGGAAGGGAGTGGGGTGGGAAGCTCTGCAAAGAACAGCCTCCATTGCACTGTGCCATGCCATACCATACTGCGCCATGCCATACCATGCCATCATCAGAGTAGGAGCCAGCAGCAGGAGCTTGGCAGAGGCCAGGCACTAGGTTTAATATATCTATACTCAAAAACATAGTGCCTTTAAAACAAATATATACCTACTAGTTCTACCAAATTTGTTGAGGGCTCAGTCTGCAGCCGATACACTTGGTTCTAGTTTATATTTTAATTTCATTTCACTTATCTGAGCTGCAACCTGCTTATTTGAGACTTTCAAATATGCAGCTATATATAATGGTGATTGCTGAAATGAGTGTAAACATTATTTTTATAAATGTCTCTTGTTGTGTCAGCTCTGTAACTGTCACTGTCATAAACAGACAAATAGAGATGATGATCAGTCATGGGCGTGCTGCAAGAAATTGTTTGTTTGTACAGCTCTGAAAAACTGTGACTTGCCCAGAAGAATCTGAAGCCCATCATGGCAAATCCATGTCAAGTAAGACAAAGAGAGAAAACTGTTTTTAGAATGATAGAATTATTTAGGTTGGAAAAAAAATCCTTTATGTTCATTGAGTGCCTCCATTAACCCAACAGTCCCAAGGCCACTGCTAAACCATGTTCCTAACCTCCAGATTTACTAGACTTTTAAAACATCCAGGAATGGTGATTCAACCCCCTTCCTGGGAAGCCTGTTCCAAGGCCTGGTGACTCTTTCAGTGAAGAAGTTTTTGAGGACTCTAAAATCCTTACAAAGTTCTTGGCGTGTTTAAAGCCCTCAGACACAGAAGAGTGCATATTGTCCTCCTCTAACATCTCTCTGGCTCAATAAGGCTCTAATGATACGTATTAGAGAATGTCCAGCATGATCTATGGAGTGGTTTAAATTGCATCAGGCTTTAGGTGGCCTCTCGCTTTGACCTGAATGGAGAAACTCAATAATTCTGAGCTACTGCAGCGCTGAAAAATTGCGCCCGTAAATCTCTTTCTCATCTGGCTCATTGTGCTTTCAAGAATGAACTGCATCGAATATATACCCTACGAGGTGTATGTGTGGTTCAGAGCAGACTTAACTTTCTACACACAGTAGATAAGTGTTTTGGTTCACCTTTAAGGAACAAGCTCCATTTCATCAACCTGTTTGCCTGGTAGTGCCTCTGTTAGGAAGAAAAAGGCATTGTGGGGCTGCTCTGAGGAAAAGGATGCTCCTCTTGGCAAGAGCAGGTCCTGAAACCTCATCTCACCAGTTTACCACACAAGATGAAACCCAGCCCAGCAGTAGGAGGAGCAGAAGCCCTGTGCAAAAGCCTTGGAGTGTGGAAAGGGGCAGGGGGAAGAGAAGGAAACCATATGTCAGCTGTCTGTACAAGTATCAGAATAAGCTGATAATTAATCTTTGCTGGGAGAGGAGCCTGCTGTTGGTTTTAATTAGCCTTCGTTCAAGATTTGGCACAAGAGTGAGGAATTGCAGGAGTTGGCAGTTTAGATGCAGATTGTTCCCTGGTTGAGGTTTCCAGGTGTTTTATGGTGTTTTAGGACAGAGTATTCTCTATTTCACATGCCTGAATTATGGAAGGTGTGGATTAACCTAAATCAGAAGGGAAAAATGTCTTCAGCAAAAACCCAGAGAAAAGCAAAACACCCTCTGGAGATGGCCTTGCTGTTCTGGGGTCAAAAAGATCTTTCTCAGCCCTCTGTGCTCACGACCCTGCCAAAATCAATTGCACAGTTCAAGGATTAAGAAGCTCCAATCAGCAATGCACTTAAATATTCAAATATTCCCTTTGAATTGAATGGCTGAGCTTATGGAGTTAAAAATACATCTGCTGTGAAGCATCTTCATCAGATCAAGGTCTAGTTATTCACTGTAGGTGAGTGACTTCAGAGGAGCTTCAGTCTTGGCTCTTTGGGTTAGTAAACTTAAGAAAAAGAATCTACTCTTAAGGCATGTGGTACTTTTATACTCCACCCTTGCATCTGGTCACCTCTGGTCCAAGCTGGAAATGCTGGGAATGACAAGTCTTAGTTGAACAAACCTCTTGGACTCTTTAAATCAAACCAGGTCTGGTCCTGGCTGGCTGCTTTCCAGAATCTCTTGTAGCCTACGAAATCTAAGAAAAACCTGTGAAAGTGTTAAGGTCCTTCAGGAATCACAGTATTGCCTGCTTCTGGTTGGACTGGAAATGCCATAAAGATGGGGGTTTACCTAATGAGTGGTGCTTCCATTGATGGTCCCAAGTGCATGCCCAAAGTAGAATCACAGAATCATGGAACCGTTTAGGTTGGAAAAGATCTTTAACATGGAGTCCAACCACTAAAACAACTGTTCCAAACTGATCACTAAACCTCATCCCTGAGCTCCAGATCTACACTACGAGGGTGGAGGCAAGAGCAAAATATCCTTAGAAGTTAATGCAATGTTTCATTGCAATAATTGAGATGAGCATTTGATTTACATTTGGTTCTTTCCTAGCTGGAAGCTCTCAATCAGAGTCAGCTTGCTCTATCTGTGCCCATCCAGGGCCAGGATCCATCTCACAGTGTGTCAGGAGCTTGGTTTCCAAGAGCATGGGTGAAACAAGCTCTCCTGAGGGTGAGCCACATCGTAGGTGGGCTTGGTTGCCCTCAGGAGGTGCTTGTCTCTCTCTGCCTTGACTATAACAGGAACCAAGGACTGACAGCACGCCAAACTTAGCCACCTCCATGACGTGCCTACAGCATGAAATGATGGATCATGGCTCATACAGATATTTTTCCTCCCTCCAGGTAAAATTTCACTTTGCACTGACCTTCTGCACAGTTTCTCTCAAAAGCAGTCTCCAGGGGAGCATCATAGCTCATGGAGCAAATGGGCACTGCCTTGACCCTACAGACTTTCACCACTGATGTACTTCCCTTGGGTGTTTCTAAGGTGTCTTCCAGGGTTTGCATCCTTTCCACAAGATGCCAACACCATTAATATTCCTGATCTTAAACTCCAGAGAACCACAAGCAAAGCTCCTGCACTCAGAATAGCTCCAGTGCTAAATATAGGGGGGGGTATGAATCTATTTGCCATTTCCATTAGTCAGAACAGAAATTCGTTACTCTGAGATGTCTAAGGTTTTGTCACTGCTCCCTGCCTGTATCAAAACGTAGCCCAAGCAGTTAACGCTGTATTTCTGATTAATATTATAACAACTGCTGGCTAATCACAGAGCCAGCAGTGAACACTGCTCTAATCGTTATCTTCCCAGCTAAGTAACTTCTCCGTGATTTGTTGTATACTGCAGATTTCAGCACGTGGGGGGTTCTCTCTCTTTTTTTTTTTTCCTTCTAACATTAAATGTGAGATTTTTATCCTCAAAGGAGTGATTATCTCAGAGGCAGGATTGGCAAGGTTAACCACTATCTATAAAAAACCAGTCAGCGGCATGCCACAAAATGAATTACATAATATATCAGTCATCTACCTGCCTTTTGAAAAAGTGCCGATCCATGTTTGTTCAGGCTGGGCGAGTATTTTAGGTTTCTTTTTTTTCCGTGAAGGTAAAAACGACCTTGGTTATTAGAAAGCCGAAGATATATTGAACCGGCTAGAATCAACATGGTAACATTTCATTTAGTCACTGCTGAAAATTGAAAGGAGATAAAATATAGATTAAATTTATTTTACTATATATTGCCTCATTTGAACTTTAGGAAAGCATTAGCCACTAAAGGAAAACCCTTCTCCCCACCTCTCTTCCATAATCTCTTACAGATGGCATGTTAAGGAAATTGCCCTGATGTTATTGATTCTTTGCTATGAGGTTCAACCTCCAGCTGTTGTGATCCTGCAGAAGTCTGTGCTCTGCTCTGGTTGACTTGGCAGCTCTGTCAAAAAGTCCTCGACACTCTAAAATCACAAAGTGATTTTGGTTTTTCAGAGATCAGTAGATCTTCCCTTTAGAACCCCAGTTTGAGAAAGTTTTGTGTTACCAGTCCAAGTTGTTGTAGAGAATGAAGGTGGAACTTCAGACATCTCCATCTTGAAATTTCCTGCTGAAGTGAAGGGATCAGCTTGTATTCTTTCTTATCTTTATTTTTAAGATTAATTAGTGTCTTAAAAATACTGGGTAGAAACCAGCCTACCTCTAGTGAAGTCCACAGAGGTCCACCCATTTCTACCAGCATAGCAGCTGGTCCTCTGAATGTGAAAATCTACATTATCACCTATTTTATAGGTGATAATTGCTGCCTAAGTACTGCCAGCCCAGCATATTAGCACTAGTTCTGAGAGACTTCACAGTGGGTCAGATCCATCCCTGCGCTGAGGAGGAGCTGGTGGAACATCTTCTAGCACATTTCATCTCTTCCCATGTCTCCCCTCCCTTCTTTGTCTCCTCACCATAATGGTCCTTTTGCCGCTTCCTGTGAGGCAGGAGATTAAATCCTGGCTGGCAGGCTAGTAAGTGAAAGCATGAAGCACCCACCTGCAACTCCCACAAGACTTTTGGGCATCAAGACAAATTCTTTGGCACTTTCAGCCAAAATAATTCATACTGGGATTTGTTTGGCTCTTTATCATAAGATTGTGAAAAGCATAGAATCACCTACAATTCTTCATTAACCTTTTCTGTGTAATACAACTTCAAAATATTGCTGGTTTTCATGATGTTACACCACCTCCTACAATATTGTAGTGGGATGGGTGGTGAGATGGACTGTAGGCAACATTGATTGTAGGCAACCTGGAGGCAACATGGAGTGCGGGTCAGTTTAATATTTGTGTTAGTCTGATATTTGTGTTAATTGTTTGATATTTGTCCTATCCCATTTTGGGGTCTGAACTTTCTCTGTGGATGGATTTTGGTGGGATGGATTGCAGTTCAGCATTGCCTGGCTGTACTTCTATTCAACATGTCTCTGCAAAGTAAATACAATATATTAGCGGTATAAAACCTCCTAAGGGGCTGATATGAAATTCTTCCACTCATCAGTCAAATTAATCTCCCAGTACGAGCAGGGCTGACCCAGCCTACTGTCAGGGCCAAATTCAAAGGCAGTATGTAGAGTGCTGTAATTTAGACCTCATAGCCTCATTCCTCACCTCTGATGCAGAGCTCAGCACTGCAGAGGGAGAGCACAAGCAGGGAGGGGCTTCCCAGTCTGGCTATAAAGCCATTTTCACCCCCATTAATTCCCTTCATCGTGCACTAAGTCTAGGCTGAGAGAAATATTTTTGCATCCATTTGATCAGGTGCTCCCTCGCTGCTCTTAGGCAAATCTTGGGTTGTTCCCAAGCAGAGTCTGTACTCTGTGACCTTCAGCCATACCTCAAGTTTAAGTCCCCAGAGAACTTTTGTTGGCTCTGCTGATTTCACTAGCAAAATCCACATCAAGAAGGAAAACCTCTGAGTATATGTCTCTTTGCACTCTCCTTTCTGCCTGGTTCCATCATTTGCCTCCCCACCTGTTTGAGAGTCTCAGTGCCTCACACCTTTCACTCACTTCATCTCTTGTTACCAAGTGGAATGTTATTGCTTTAATTCTACTTGTTGAGGAACTGATCTACAAAGGAGTTAAACAACTCCCTGCCTGCCCTCTCATAAGTCTGTGACTGAGCAGGTATTCTCCAAATCCCCAGCCTGCAGACTTGGCTCCTTTCCTAGAGCCCACACTTCCCACCATCCCATCCAGAGCTTCGTGGCACTGAATTCTCTACATATGAGGGCATCAACCCCCGTCAATTCCCTTTACCCCTCTGCACCAGCAGAAATCTCTCCATGTAACGAAGAAGTATTTTGTGATGCTTTTTAAAGCTGCTTCAGTCTTATGCAGCCTGAAGATAAGAGAAGGAGGCACAGTTTGGTCACCTGGTGTATCCCAGCACCATCTTGTTAGTTTTGATGGGTTGGGTTGGAAAGGACCTTCACTGCCCTGAGCAGGTTGCTCAGAGCCCCAGGGTCCAACCATACTTGGGATGGTTCCAGGAATGGAATCATCTACACTTCTCTGAGGAAACTGTGAGACCTTTGTGCCAAAAGCAGGAGGCTGGATGACTCTTGTTAAAATCCATTTTGCCTCACAGTGTTCCTTTAGCTCTGCCTCTTCGAGATGTTCAAATGAAACGTGACATTGCAGCAGAACTTCACTCCCCTCCTTCCCCAGAGCCTGCGTTGCTTTGAAGAACAAGGAACTCGCCTGGGATTGCTGGGCTTGCTGCGGGCCGCGATATTCATGCGGCATTAGATCATGTTAACGTTCGGCATAATCCAGTACAAATCCTCTTAGTGTCACTGGCACTGTAAGGGTTGTTATAATTGCTCAGAGCTTAAAACAATTTTGCGGCTATTCTTCACCTCCGCCAGTCGGTTCCAATTAGAGGAAAGGAACTTTCCCAGCCTGCAGAGCTTCTATTTAGGACACAGTCCTGTCCTGACAACACACCGTCAGGCCTGCTGAGCAGCTACAAAAATGAAAGTTGGAAGAGAAGGAGAGCAGAGAGAGAACAAATCCATGGGCAGCAAGCCTGCAAAACTGCCAGCCTGCAAATGTCTCTCCTGTCCCGGTGCTCGTGAGCAAGCAGTGGAAGGAGCAGGATGGTTGTCCAGCTCCATGATCACAAGAAACCAGCTGCATGTAAGGAAAATTATGCTCCTACCCAGGCATTCAGCTGACACTATCCATGCTTCCCCAGGAGTGAACTGATACCTTTGTGCTGGAGGATCAGCAGCCGTAGAGACACCTGCAATCACCGGGTCTTCTTCCAGCATCACAAGGAAGACTTTTAGTTGTCACTTCCTTGTTTTTTCAAGGGGTTCATCACAACAGCCTAGCATGAGGTAAAAGGTGTTGCCAGAAGGAATGACCATATGTGTGACCACAGCACTGGCCTGATATGCTCTGCCTGAGAGTTCAACCCAAGGGCATCTCGGCAGTAGGAATCTGGAAGTACATGGAAGCTGATGCTTTATTCTAGGCTGAAGTTTGGAATGGAGGTGCCTCCTTAGAGCAGGGAAAACAGCAAATCAGCTGGTGATTGCATTGTACGCAAGTCAAACTGAAGTTTGACTGAAGTCAAACTCTTTGTTCTCCAAAGCTTTCCCCCCTTTTTTGTGGCGTCTATTCAGATAAGTTCACCAACCCAGCTAAAGAAGGTTTCTGAGATCATTTGGTTTGGTGAAAGGTCCAAAGATGCTGAGACAGGAGTGAGCCAGGAGCAAACACGGGGAGGAAGAGGAGTGAGAGACAGTGAAGCAGAACTGCTCCTCCAGCAGATGCAAGGACTTAGCAGCTCAGCCTCTGCACCTGTGCAGGACAAACAGTGCACAAGCAACAGGTACAAACTAAACAGCTAAAGACACTGGGGGGTGAGATCCAATAATAAAACAAAGGCAGTTGCTTTCTTTTCTTTCTTCCTTCCTTCCTCCCTATCCACCCACCCCTAATGACAAACACACAGGAGGAAATTAATTTCAGGAACCAGGTCAGGAGAGGAAAACGTGCTCCTTGCTCCCTCCTGTTGTGCTTGGCTCGAGTTGGACGGACACACCTGCACTTCCAAATAGGCCCTATTTATACACCTCCTGCCCCACAGCACTTAGATCCTTTCTCTTCTTATCCCCCTCGACTTGTCTGCTGGCAACCTGCCTGGGCAGGGTGGAGAAGAGACCCTAATGTTGTCTCTCTGGCACAGGCTCAGAGAGGCCGCATGTTCTGCTGCCAGCACACTAGGCAGCCAATCCATCATCTCCCAGCACCGATCTCTCGCTTTTCCTCCTCCAGCTTTGCTTGGCCAATATAGCTAAACTGCCCAAGGACCTGTGTTGTGCTCCTCTTCCCTGAGCTGCTCCCAGAGCTCCTGGAACTCCTCCCCAGCCCATCCCAAGTTGACCCACCCCAGAAGTCGATATTTCAACGTCAGAAACAGTGTTTGGACGCTGTGCAGAAAAAAAACGGAGCAGGAACTCCATGCAAGAAAGGGACTGGGAAATAACAGCAAAAAGTGCCTTGTTGGGTGGGAGCAGAAGATAAGCAAATCCGTAGGTATGGTCAGCAAAATAACCTGGCCAAGTGGAAGGAAAATCTAGTTTACCACTAAATTAACTTTCCTGATGTTAACATAAGCCAGGCTTAGAGACTTTTCATGGCCAGCAACTGCAGTGAAGACATTAATCAGGAAATAGAGCCAGGCCACCGTATTGGCTGCATGTCCCATTCTCAGTTTCTCCAGAATTTCAGAACAAAGGTGGTTAAAGCTGGTTCAGCCTCTGCATTGCAGAATCAGGACCTCGGTGGTGGACCTGCAAATCCTGCTTGGTAGAGCAACCAAGAAAATTACTGTGGGGGAAATTAAGAGTGTGAACCTGCTGAGCCAGCAGCTAGTCAGCACTCTGGTACCTGCAAGGTGACATCTCTATCAGTGGAGGGGAGCAGCTCACCGGATGTTTTCATCAGCTTGCTTTCTTCTTGCAGTGTGAGCTGGCACTAGAACATGAGGATGAAGATTAAGCCAGTAAATTAAAATGACCCAGGTCCATGATGTTCAGAAAATCTGCAGAGAAGCTCTGACTTGCTGAGCTACAGACCACACTGAGCTTTGAGTAGCCTCTGTGGGGCCCGAGAGACAACAAATGACCATGGCTGGATTTTTTTTTCACATTTCTGGAGGTTTTCCAAGAATTCCTCTGTTGACTTTGCAACAGAAAAGTTCACTGTTCAGGAAAAGAGCAATTCATTCTGGGAAGAGCTGCTTTCGTAAAGGGGAAGGGAAGTTGGCGATGGCTGTGTAGAGTGACAGAGACATCTGCTTGCACCACATCTGTTGACACCTGCAGACAGAGGGACAAGCAAGGATGTCCTCTCATGCTTCTGCAACTGAAGCTTTGCTTTGTGAAACACATCCTTTCCTCCAAGCTCCCATTACAGCCCCAGCCATCAGGCAATGGATAAGGTTTACCCAGAGAATGCCTCATGCCCTGGTTCCCTGCAATTTCATCTCCATACTCAGTCCCTTTCATCATATTTCATTTAGAGCTATGATGATGAGAAAGGAATTTGTATATCTCTCCTATGAAAAAAGGCTGAGAGAACTGGGGCCGTTTAGCCTGGAGAAGAGAAGGCTGAGAGGGGATCTTACTAATATCTATAAATATCTGAGGGGTGGGTGTCAAGAGGAAGAGGTGAGTCTCATTTTGGTGGTGCCCAATAATAGGACAAAGAATAATGAGGATAAGGTAGAACATAAGAAGTTCCATCTCAATGTAAGGAGAAATTTCTTCACTGTGATGGTGAAAGCGCACTGGAACAGGCTGCCCAGAGATGTTGTGGAGTCTCCTTCTCTGGAGACTTTCAAAACTCACCTGAATGCAGCTCTGTGTGACCTGACCTAGATGATCCTGCTTGGACAGGGCAGTTGGACTAGAGGTTCTTTGCAATCCCTAGCATTCTATGATTCTATGATACTTTGGGTCAGACCAAGTCACACATTGAAAGCATTTTTATTTAAGCATCTCTGTCACTTATCCCCAAACAGACATTCTGATAAACAAGGACCAGTCCTTTCCCCGGAATTGCACAGCAACTTGCATTCAAATTTGCTTGACAGAAACAAATGTGCTTTAACTTCCACAAACAGGAGAAGGCTGCCCCTGAAATTAGTTCCATTTTCAAGGTCAGTAAGCTAAGAGTTGGTCCACATTCCTTGTAGACACCTTCCAATCAGAGGGAACCATTTCCCTGTCAACCAGCCATTGTCTGCATAGTCCTTCTGTGCTATTTGATGTGCCAGGGGCTCCTTGTCACTTGACTGTGGGATATTTTCATCATTCCTTCAGCTGACACCCTTTGCATTCCCTCTTCTCACATCTCACAGCAGCCAGGGTTTGGACATGTCTACACCAGCTCAGGCTCTTCCTTGCGTTGTTACCTCAGTGTCATTTTTCCAGGACACATTTCCCATACATCTTGCAACCCCTTGAGCACTCTTCCTGCCAAATAAATACATTGATTTTTATAGCCACTCGAATTCAACCCAGAGGAGAGTGATTAGGTTCTTAACGAAGTGTGCAGCGCACAGTCTCTATTGGCTAAAGCTTGAGATGCTTACTCAGGCAGATTGCCACAGAGGCTGAGACTGTGTAAAGCGCTTCCACATGTGGCCCCTTCCTCTGAACCCAGAGACTTAATCACTCATTTCATCACCCAGAAAGAGCTCACCGGCTGATTTGCAGCCTTTGACATCCCTTCCCTCACCCCTCCTGCCCTAAATGTGCTGACAGAGGTGAAGAAGCACAGGCAGGGAACTTGCTGTGGTAGAGTTGGGTTAATGGTTGGACTTAATGGTTACCTTAAAGGTCTTTTTAAACTTAAATATTTCTATGATGTTCCCTCATCTGCCACTGCCTTCTTCAGCTTATCTCTACACAACAGCCTTGGAGGAGATGTGAAATAGTTTCAAGGAAGGAAATATCTCCCCTTGCATCCCTTGGAAAATCCCAGCGTGAGTAGTCTGCCCATGCTGGCCCATCCTGGGCAGGGTTGCAGAACACTTGCTTGGCTGGAAACCAACAGCAGTGCAAACACCCTCACCCCACTGTGGAGCAGACGGTGTTGTGTGTAGGTTGGCATGTGTATCCCATAGGGATAGTGCTGTAACTTCTCAAGCGTTATGCAGTGACTGAGTGCTTTCCATTGCTCTTATGTCTCCTCTGTCACAGCAAAGGCAGCCTTGGTCTCCCAAGAAGGAGAGGATGGATTTTGTTGCTTTGGTTGTGTTTGGTGAATAAACACGTTTTTAAAACGTTTGGTCAACCAAACAGTACCAGAATCAGGACTCCATGACATGTCTGCTCACTCATGGGCTAAGACTAGGGGTATTATTACTTCAGCTCCTGAGGGTTCGGTTGTTGTTATTGGTGCCAATGTCAGCTGCTATGGGTGCAACACCAGTGTAATTAATAATAATCCACACAAGTGGAGGAATAATCCAGTGTGTTTCATGACTGAAAGAATGACTGGCTCACAAAACATTTGTGACCTTAACCAGAAAAAGCAGCATTGCTTGAGGAGATTGGAGTGAGGAAGGGGACAGCCTCTTCTCCCTGGTGGCAAGTGATAGGACTAGAGGAAATAGCTGCAAGTTGTGATGAGGAGGTTTAGGGTGGATGTTGGAAAGAACTTCTTCGCTGAAAGGGTTGTTGGGCATTGGAACAGGCTGCCCATGGCAGTGGTAGGGTCACCATCCATACATGTATTTAAACAATGTGCAGACCTGCTGCTTGGGGACATGGTTTAGTGCTGACCTGGCAGTGCTGGGCTGAATGTTGGCCTTGATGAGATTAAAGGTCTTGGCCAAAGAGATTATGGGATTCAAAATACATATCAGGCTCCTGTAATAAATACCCCCTTCTCCCACCTCAAAAGAGCTATCTATTTCCATAATTCTTCATGGTTAAGAATTTGGCTCATGAGTTTCTGTGTCTTCAGGAAACAGTTGGAAAATATGTAGCTGTTCTTGCTTTTCTCTAGAAAATATTCTATGGGTCATTGCAGCTTTAATTCAAAATTGTATTGACTGGTTTCTTTCTGCATCCTAAGAAGTTGCTAAGCAACATGGATTCTCTCTCACCATGCATTTGTCGAGACAGAAAAAAAGTGGGAAGAAATAGAAGAAGATTCACCTTCCCTAATATATCTATCAAGCCACAGAGTATCACTTACTTCAGTCTCAACTGAACTTACACTATTGAAATGTTATTCACATCCTCAGTTCTGTAGCTGCTTCTGGAGTCTTAACCTAAAAAATATTGAAGGTCTCATTTTTGCTTTCATTGCTAAGGTACTGTTGGGTGATGTCTTTCACCCCTGAGTCTAACCTTAGCTTATTAACCTTTGCTCAATAATCATAAATGGGCAGTGGCTCATCGTGCCAATTTTAGAGATTGTTCTCCTCTCCTCAGCCTGGAGCTCTCTGAACTGGGTGGTTCCCTATTCCACCACAGGTCTTGTGTCCATCTCTTCTCAGAAAAGAGATTTACTGGTGTTTATCACCTGTTGTACCTGGGCTTGGGACAGTTGGGTTAATGCCAGACTTAGATAATCTTAAATGTATTTTCCAACCTAAACAATTCTGTGAATCTATTTGCTTTAAGGTCTTGATGTACAGTTAGTGAAATCATTCCTGATTCACTATGGTATAACTGAGAACATGGTTTGTACCTCCTTGCTGCACTTTGAACCCAGATGTTTCACTCTCAGAAACATCTATTTGTAGCTTCAGCAGACAACATCCCTAAACCAGGGCTCTAAACCAGAGAGCAGAAAGGTGTTACTGATTGACTTTCCTCCTGTTGTTCATAAAAGATGATAAATTCTGCTTCTTCTCTTTGGAGACCCCAAATCAGCAACTCCATTTGTTCATGCTGAAGGAAAACAAAAATCACAGGAAGTTTGTACAGAAAATTGTAAAACTCTGTATTTCAGAAACACTATCATATGATGGATGTGGCCCACAGGGTCTGGATTACAGCTTCAGGTTGTTAAATTGGTTTATTTTATTATATTCATAGCTCTTAATAGCCATTATCCTCCCTCAGGATTTTGTTGTCAGACACAATGGTAAAAAACTATTTGGTTTGATTGTATTCTGGGAGGCTGGTAGTGTGATCACAGATGTGTGCAGGAAGCCCTTACACTATAGATGTTAAGCTAGAACACGTCAAAAAAGGGAACCATTGCATCTCATTACCTGTCACTGAGTATTTCAAACTTCTCTAGAGTTCTTCAAGGTGCCTCTGCAGATTTCTCAGTTCAACGACTGTGAAAAAGGATAGTCCAAACTCCATCATTGTGCCTCCAAATTGATAAAAAATGAATCTTGTCAGGTCTGAAGATATAATAATTATATATAATATAATTTCTACAATCTCATCCCTTTTCTCATCTCCAAAAATCAATATGATACTCCATTCCAAACTCCGCTGACTATACCCTTATTTTACAGTTCTAGTGTAAATGTTTGTGCATAGGAGCCACCCTACTCTCAGTAGGTCTAAAGCAAAACCTGTTAAAGTGATCTGGGGGTCAGGCTCTGTTTATTACAAATATTGAACTGTATTTTTTTCCTTTTTTTTCTTCAGTTATACCAACTTGAGCTATAGCGTGCTGGTAACGCATCTGAGTGTGTGTGTGTATGTGCATTTATATATAGCTCACTGTATTTATAGCTACGAATCTCAAGTCTGGTGCACTGAACAGAGCAAATTGGAAAACCACCTTTGTGAAAGCAGAGGAAGACACGGTCTCAGTGCCTTACTGGCTGCCCCAGGCACTCCTCTGAGGCACTGAGTCAAAGATTGGCTTTCTCCATCATTCAGTAAATACTTTATATCTCATTCTTATTGCTGCTTTGAAATGAAAAAAGGGAAGGAGGGGGTGAAGTTTAGTAGGTTTGTGTTCATTAGGAGTTGTCACTGAAGTTCTTCACCTGCTCAGTTCATCCTTTTGAGAACCTCAGAGATCTTCACAAATGTTATCAAATCACATCTACTCACACCTCTGAGACTTACAGGCCTGGAAGTCAATAACTGTCTTCCTAAGGCACAAACCACTCCTATGAGGAGCAAGAAAAATACTGTGTTCAGTCTCTTTGACAGCAAAATACAACAAGAGAAACTGCTCTGCAGCTTCATTGGGAATATCTGGTAGCACCTGCACACCAGAAACTATTATTCATTCCATTTAACCTACCCCAGTCTTTGCACACACCATGCTTACCATTGTCTTATCCCCTCTCTCGCAGTTCTACAGTGTACAGTGATGTACCGCCCAAATCTTGCTCCCTCCAACCTAAACCTCTGAACCTCTCAATTTGTTAAATCTGCTCACACCCTGATTTAGCAATGGATCTGGAGAACAAATTCCCTAACTCCTGTCATCTCCCTGCCCTTACTGGAGTGGAATTCAGGAGGGACAGTGACTGAGCCAGTTGCTTTGCTTTGTGGGTGGCTTCAGTAATGCCAAGAACTGGCTGCAGAGGCTGTGGCTGTGGCAATCTGGGCCTACCTGGTTTGTAATGGATGGGTGGAAGAAGACAACCCAGACTAAATAAGCCCCAGGGTGCATTTAGTCCACCGCTCCACATTATCCCCCATTTTCAGCCATTTGTTCCTTTTCTCAGGTACTTCATAAAATATTCATGTGAGTGGTCCCAGAAGACTCTGTAAAAAATAATAAATTACAAAAGTGCTTCTCCTCAACCAGCCCTTTCTTTTGTAAGAGAAATATTTTATCTAGCCACTGAGACAATAATTTCTGTTCTCAAAAACAGGAAGAAAAGTCTAAACAATGTGCAGCCAGAAGAAATAATAGAGGAGGTTTGCCAACCACATTCCTCAACGCACATAGAGGACGTTTGTGAACAGCCCGTGGTTCCTGACATTCAGAGCTGTCGCACCGTTTGTTTTAGGCTTAAGATTTATGAAAGATTAATGACAATAAAGACCTACTGCTAGTTCTAAGCAGTTTGGGGATCTCTTGCAGTTTGGAAACTGTTCCCAGTGGTTGTGTCAAAATAGGAGCAGCCAGGGTAGTGGATGCTCTTTTCAACTCTTTGCTCATCTTGTTATAAATGATGAGTCAATAAATACCCTCAGAAAAATTTTTACAATCTTAGTTGACATTTGGGAGCTTCAAAGAATCATGTGCAGCTCCCTTCAGTCTGCATCGATTAGGTGAGCTCATCAGTTCCTAGCAAGATCAAAGGTAGAAGACAGCTGGTGGAGAGGTTGAATATGGAGAAGTCTTTCTAGGCCCATTTGCCACTTACCTGCTGCAGGAGAAGATGCTGTCCCCAAACAACAGCCAACAGAGTATCACTTTTATACGATTCCAGAAATGTCTGGACAGGTAGGGACAAGGATGTTCTTCTTGCAGCCCTGACAACTTTCAGCGTGAGGAATTTCTTCTATAACTTGGCCTGCTGATGTCCACAGATTACTTCATCCATGTGCTTCCACTCATCCCTAGTGCTGGTCCTCTTGTGCTGGGATGTCCAGCTAAGCATCATTTTAGGTTGAAAAGGGACCTTCAGGTTGCAGGGAATAGGGGTGTCCCCAGGGAAATATGAGCACTAAATGGTCTTATCACAGTGTCCCTAGAGATGGCCAGTAGCAGGTGAATTAAGGAAGCCTGTGAAAAGGGCAAGAAAGAAGAGCATTCTGCAGACATCTTCTGAGTTGGTCATCAGGAGCTTTGAGAGCCTTCGGTAGATCTTCTGCCCATGAGTTTGTCTTCTTTTTGAAGTTCTCCATAGTAAGTGTTCATCCTAAGCAGGTGACAGTTGCCTATTCCTGAGTATTTCTCTTTAACTAACATCTGCATTTGGGGCTGTTTTCCTCAGCTGTATTAACTAGCATTTTTCAAAATGAACATCCTTAATTGGATCAATTTGAAAATATATTAATTTTCTGTCCATTAATTCCATCTCCCATTCTTCCCACAGGGGTTCACAACCCCTCACAATCTGAGCAGAATCAATGAATACAATTAATACCAAGTACACACAGACACTCTCAGATCATTAGTGAAAACGTTAAATAAGACCAGGTCTCCTATCTGGAGCACCTAAGTCTCCAGCTATTCCCCATCTCACCATCCTGATGACTAATGCTGCTTTCCACAGATGGGCAAATGACGCTTTGGCTTACTGCCAGTCCTCAAAAAGCAGTAGAAAAGGAGAAAGAAGTCGGTTTCTGCTCTGAAAAATAAAAAAATCCCCCACTTCCTGGTGAATCCTAAAATCTCATCTATTCACCCGTATGAAAATAGAGCACATATTCAGTTTGGATCGCTTTCTTCTTCTGAAAAGGTTCTGAAAAACCTTCTGAAAGGTTCAGTTTCAGCTGTTAATTTTTGTCATTATATCTAGTGATGTACAAATAAATTCTATCACTACTGGTTTTAGTTTAATCAGATATGGTTGCTTGGGGTTTTTTTAAAGGCTGGTGACACGATTCACCCTCTGCTCATTCTGTGAATTGATTTTGTCTGCTGTCCTCTTCTGCCCTGGTGTTCCACAGCTTTGTTTTAGCTCAGCCCTTTCAGTCCATTTTCCTAATGCCCAGAGCTCAGAGAGCTTTCCTCAGCACGCGATGGGATCAAGGAATCAGTGGTGGCTGTACACCAGCTCCATGGCACTGCCAGGCCAAGAGCATCCCCAAAGCTGCTCTACCCACTTTGAAGTAGACAATGGCCCTGACGCTATTCAAGATGAGTTGTGGCATGAACTTGACCAACTCTCACCCTTCTCTTCCCATCTGGCAGCACAGGGCAGCTTTCAAACTTAGAATCTCAGAGCCTCTTGCAAAGAAAATCTAGGACACCTATGTCTGTGTGTAACCTCCTTCCTTCCTCCCCGGGTGCAGGCAGACCCGCTCTGCCTAATTGCTCATTGCCTCACATCTGCCAGCCCCTCTCTCCAAAGTTTCCTCCTTGTTTTTTTTTTCATGGATGCCCCAGTTTAAGAGCTAATGGGGTACAAAGCTTCAGGCAGAGGCTGCTGGAGTGGCATGTCTCAGATGGGAGCCTGCTGGTGCATAGCCAGGACTAGAGTGCATGGTGCAAGCGTGCAAGGCGAGAGGAGTCGGGAGATGCTTATTAGACTGAATGGGAGTTCCATGCGGCCTTGAGCGTGTGAGAATGATTTGCTAACCTTGCTTTTATACTCTTCATGCAGATAAGGAAGACTCTCAGTCTCCAATCATGAACTGGTATTATACAGGGTACTCCCAAAGGCCATAATTACTTCCAGAAGCAGAAATTTGAATGACCCAGATAATTAGTTCAGTGCAGCTGGTCCAAAAATTATTTACATAAAAGCCAGTTTTACTTGAGGGGGAAGAAAAACAACCTTGCTGCTGAAAGAAAATGACCCAGTTAGCTTCATGCAATGAGTCTGGGGAGGCAAAGCATGATCAGCAACACCATGGTCTGTGCCACTGCTTGTTTTCCGAGGGCAAACACCAGACTGGCAGAGCTCCTCTACAGACAAACACACAGGAAAGTAGAGAAGAAAGAGGAAAACTGCGTACATTTGACCTCGCTTGTCACTCTCAGTGAGATATGAGGGTCCACCACACCCAGAAGACGACATTTCTTTTGCCAAGGTGCAGGTGAGAGAGGTGAGAAACAGCAGTGCAGGCTCTGAGAGATCAGGTATAGCTTCTTCCTGCACAGCTGGAAATGAATCCTTGTGGTTATCTGGATTAATTTTTAACCCAAAGCAGTGTTCCCATGTAGCTGGGCAGCAGCAGGGACACCCGAAATGGGAATGGCCAGTGGTTAAGGTCTAGAGGGTCAGTTCTGATGTTTCAGAGGATTCCTTCCAAGCTGGCAGGTTAAAAAGGAAAGAAAGGATAAGAGGGTGTTTTTGTCCCCGGAGTGTCACAGGCATCATCCACTACCTTGACTCCCTCAAGGCAGAGCTCTTGCACCCAATTTTTAAATTAGCGAGATTCCTCTCCAGATTATTTAGCTTCATACATCTACACACACACATAAGCACAGCCACGTCGTAGACAGAGTATTCCCTACCTTTGTGTCTCATCAGAGTACAGAATTAGATCCTGTCTCCACCTCTCTGCTAGTTTATATGAAGCCATCTCAACCCCAGAGGAGCCGGCACCTTGCATCCCTGCCTTCAGAACACACTGAGCAGAGGAAGAAAGAACAAAACAGTGGGGGGTGAGGGGGGGATGTTCTGTTTCTGCTCGGTAACATGAAACATCCCGGAGTTAAATACCAACAAAATATTCAGTGTTAATGTTTAATATTGCCGGGAACTTGTCACCTCTGCTTACCGTCTTGGAGCTGCCATTCGCTCACAGACTCCCACGTCTGAGCTCTGGGCCTTAACACACTTTTCCCATTATACACCAGAAGACCAAAAAATAGAAAAGCCAAGAGTAGGGAGAGACAGTGACTGTGTCTCAGCTACAAAGCTCAGCAGGGCTTTTTTCCCCCCTTTCTCTGTGCAGATATAAAATGCCTCCCTGGGCATAGCTCCTGAACAGCTGCTGGTTACCTTTTTAAAGCACCCCTTCTCTATCCTCTGTGAGATGCTCTTGGAGATGTGAGGATTTGCTTTGCTTTGCTGTGCTGGTAACCAGCTCAGTGACCCCTCTCCTCCTGCCCTTCTGCCCAGCCTGAGCATGTGGGGCCGTTCTGCAAACAGGAGCTCAGAATTTGGGAGATCCAGGAACAGAATGATACCCAAACCAGTGCCACTTTAGACTTTGCCTGCCACACTTTAAAATGAAAATTAAAATAAAAAACCAATCCCAAAGAGATAATTTCTCTATCTCCTTTAGTCCACACCCAGAATCCCTGAATAACACCCCACCTGGGACAATGACACAGGATGATGCCTTTTACAGTTAAAATTAAAGATACCTTTAAACTACCTTTGTCACAGGGGTTTGACACAGCAACACTCGGCACCTTTGTGTAATTCTCACAGTTAAAAAAAATCAAGTCTCTCAGTCACAAAAGTCAAAACCAGAGTAAACTGAGATTTTTTGTGGAGTTCTGTGACCAGATCTGTTAGGCTCAATAACATGTCATCATCCCTCTGAGCTAGGACTGCGGAAGGATTGTTACCTCCCTCCATCATTTCCCTGCCTGTCAGCATTGCTTCTGGTTTGAGGATGATCCAGCTGCTGCTTTACTAGTGATCATTTGAATCCAAACCAGCAAAACCTCCGGCAACAGAAGCTGTCCCCGGTCTCCGGCAGTCGGTGAGAGCAGATGCTGCAGAAAACATGCAAGAAACAGGCAAATTCAGATTTATCCTTCCTCTGGCATAGAATTGCAGCTTCTGGCAAAGCGAGCTGCAGGGTGGCTTCATGTGGTTGTATTTAACAGCCCTCAAGAGTCTTTCGTGATCTCAATCTGTCCGATCACTTTTTGATCACAGTTTGCTCTTGGCCTTCCTGACATCGTCCTACAATCAGCTCTGCAGTGTAACTACAGGTGTTTGTTAGAAATTCAGCCAAAAACACCCAACTCTGAGCTACTTGATGGTCTTAAAGGTCTTTAATTCTCTGATTCTACTGGCCATCAAGTAAACCACTGAGACATAGTAAGTGTCTGCCCTTTATTCATCTTCTTGCTGACATTTGTGCTTGTATTTATGTTTATCCCCTCGAATTTACACAATAAGCTGTCTGCTTATGCCTTTGCCACCTAAATATTCAGTGGCAGCGACTTCCCAGTGTAAGACTCTGCCGGTGACTTTTTCTATTTGTTTTAAATCCACTCCTTGATTAATTCACTGAGCATCCCATAGTCCCTGTCAAGAACAGTGAGTAATCCTTCTGCTTATCCCCTCTCCAGCCATTTGTGGTTTTCTAGCACACTGCTGTAGTCCACCTTGGCCCTGGTTGTCTCTCTAGACAACCAAAATATCGTGTGCTCTTTAGTAATAGATCACTGCTGCTGGAAGAAGTGGCCAGAATCAAGGTGGTTCCTTGCAGGGTTTCGTTTCCCTCTTTCAGTGGCCTTAGACACATCAACTTTCTGGTCAGTATTTAGATCCTAGGGATGTAAAATGTGGGAAAGAAATGTGAAAGAGAGGAAGTACAAAGTATGTAAAGAAAGTAATTCTTCAATGATTTGGGGGAAGGGAGGAAGTGAACTTTATTTACATCGTTAAGAAACAAGGCATAAGCAATGTGGTTTTACTTATGTCCAAAAGGTGCTGTTGCTACCATGAATTTTGAAGTAAATGAGGTTTAATGGGACTGTTAATGGATGTCTTATTCCTGGAAGGGTAATGTGCAGCACTGAAAGCATTTTGAATGGAATTCCAAACTTCTTTCACTCTTTATTCTACAGAGAATGTTTCACTCAAGTTCTTTTCACATTTTTGGGAACATTTTCAGTGTGTGCATGAGACAAAACACAGAAAA
Source organism: Phoeniculus purpureus (assembly GCA_028565055.1). NCBI lineage: Eukaryota > Metazoa > Chordata > Aves > Bucerotiformes > Phoeniculidae > Phoeniculus > Phoeniculus purpureus. Next base: position 26,691,785 of record JAOXOE010000506.1, read on the forward strand.
ATCTTGTTCTGAACATGTCCTGGAGGTACCTAGGCCAATACAGGCCACGGTATGGTAACAAATTAAAACAGAAATCAGTGGTGTTTGTGGCTATTTCTGAATCGATGTTGAAACCCCAACATCATATGTAGGTGTTGGAACGCACGAACAGAATTCTGTCTTGTTATAAATCAGTGACAACTGATCTGGGATCAGCATGTGTCTGCCTCGGATTTCTTGGTTCAGAATTGCTAACATGAGCATCTGTGAGTTCATGTTTTCTTCATGAGTTGCTCCCAGTCGTGTTATCTTGAGTATTTGATCATCCCTTGTTTAGTGCAGCATTAGGTATGATGTCCTGGCTGTGGGATTAACCAAAGAAATAGAGACTTTCAGAGCTCACTTAAGCTTCCTCAACAAGGAAAAGACCCTCTAGCAGCCATTTTGCCCCACCCTGTGTTTAAAATCATATAGATCTTAAGTGTAGGACCATGGTTTAGCGGTGGCCTTGTGACAGTTGGATTAATGGTTGGACTCAATAATCTTGAAGGTCTTTTCCAACCTAAACAGTTCCATGATTCTATGACTTATGGTTGGGACTCTTGTCCTTCAGTTCCTTGAGAGCAGAGAGTCATGGTCACCACTCCTGAATCAAAAAGCATGTTAGAGGTTTAAGCAGATGGGTTTTGTCTGACACGACAGTTCAAGCTGGATGCCACAGCTGGGCTGACCCAAGATAGCTTGAGCCGTGAGTCTCATGGTTGAGTGGGTTGGGCGGTATCTTACATCAAATGAAAACACACCAGTCTTCAAGCTGATCAGCAGAGGTTGTCCTCAGGTGGGTTAGCATCTACTAGTGGGAACCGAAGTGCAGGTTGGCCTTAAAGCAGTTATTTCAGTGTGCAGGGGGCTCACTTAATCTTAGCTCTGAGCCCTGTGCTTTTGTTCCCCCTTGAGAAACAGTAAATACTGTCTATGAAAAGCAAACAGCTTGGGTTTTGAGTATTTGGTAGCCCACTTTTTGGCAAAAAGAGAAAAGCTTGGAGCAACCCTAACTGGGGGCCTAGAGACAAAGCTGAAAGGGATGAAACGAGGTGCTACTAAGCATTAATGCTCAAGCTGGGAGGCAGCTACAGCCCCTATCTGTCAGCGCTGATATGCCATGTGGAAAGAAACATCTCCCGTTACACCTCCGAATGCGTCAGTAATGTATTTGAAACATCCCCATGGCCAGAGGACACAAGTATGAGAAGCATCTTGTTTTGCAGCAACAGAAAAAGATAAAACGTTGCAGAAGGCTGCCAACACACAAGCACTGGTGTGGACTGTAGCTGCTCTGCAGAAGACCTGGAAAAAATATGGAAACCTTAAAAAAAGAAAACATTGAGGAAGAAACCTGGCAGAAGGAATTATTGGTAATTTCTGAGCTCTGGAGAAGGTTGAGGAAGGGGTCACTGAGGCCATTGAGCAAGCAGGGAGGATTGTGCAATAGAAGAAGGGTGTGCTGGAGATCCATGGCTTTGCATCCTACCTCCCTTGCAGGTCTCAGGGTGTCCTTGGAGAGGCCCAAAGGTGTGTGCACCCAGCTTCCCACACACCAGGGACTGTTCTGGTGTGTTTGGTGATTAGGTAAGCGCAGGCTGCAGCAGCCCTCCTCTTCCTCGTTGTCTAGAGTACATTAAGGTCACTTTTACCCACATGGCTCAAGGATTATTGATTCATTTTTAGGCTCACACAGCCTGCTGGAGCTCCTGTCCGCTAATCCCCTCCTGGTAACTCCTGAAGCCTTTCTGTTTTCAGGCACATTGACAGAGGAGTGAAGTTTCCAAAATACCTCGTCCTTGCGGGTTTTGTGGAAATAAAGGACTAAGTAGAAAAGTGAGACCCTCTTCGCTTCTCCACCAAAAGATTGACTGTGAGACCTGGGCTGTTATTAGGCATCAGAGTCCCTCCCTGCGCTTCATCACTTCTTCTCCACGGGAACTCACTCGTGTATTAACTGAATTTCCTCGTCCTTTCCTTTAAAAAGCTGGTGCTCCGCGTTAACTGGGATAATGACATATTTCTCCTGAAATAGGATGCTTGTGAGGGTCTGGCTTGAAATAAAGTTTATAAAAATGTGGTGTCTAACGATTGTAAGATATCTCTCCATGGAGCAGGAGAGAGAGAAAGACATAAACATATACATGGACAGGTAGATAGATATGGATAGATGGATTTCTTAATTTAACTCTCTGCCTGGCTCTATTTCCTTTAAGCAAGGACCGTAGGGGACTAACAATAAAGGACCGTACAGAAGAGCACGTAGCGGGGTTTTTTTAACAACTTTAACTCATCATAGGCTTTTACACAGCCCGTACTGAAGATCTCTAAATAATTTAAAGCATTGGAGTGGTCAAACTCAAGCAACATAGTTTTTTTTTTCCACTGCTGCTTAAAAGTAGAAAACAAGGTGGCAATATTTCCTCTTCTAAAATACTAATAATATTTCATTCCCCTGTTGCAGAGCATTTATTATCCTATATAAATCGATACTTTCCTCACTATCTATCAATAAATGAATAATTACAGTTCTGCCTATCCCCAGACGCTCCCAAACCATTTATTCTAGTGATTTAATCACAAACCTGTTATTGCAGGGGAAATTCAAGGAGATGTGAATAGATAAAGCCAGAAATGGAGACCTGAGCTGAGAACTTGTCTCTAATAGCTGTCTCTTCCAAAGCAAGTGCTTCTCACTTTCCCGGGAGATGTAGTAGGTATCTGTTCGCTTTTCCAAGCAATAACTGCTGTGGTAAAGCTCAGTGAAGCAAAGCAAAGCTTCACCCAAGGTTGCCTTTCACAGTCAGCATTTGAATACAATAGGGACTCCTTGCTGGTGTGATCAGGAAGTCTCTCTCCCCCTCAGAGGACGTGGTGTCCCAAAATGTTCATGCTGGAGTCTCCATTTGTAAAGGAATTGTATGACAAGAGTCATCTGTCTCTATAGAGAACCTTGTTCATCTCCACTGAGTTCTTTTGGGGTTTTTTTGAATCTGCAAAAACTGAAAATACCCATTTTTACCCCACAGGACCATCACTTTACCCACAGCAACAGCACTCCCCTTACCAAATTGTTCACTGTCCTTACAACATCCCCACAGTCTCCCTCCTGCACGTCGGTGCAAGCCTCTGAGATGACCAAATCAAGCGGTGCAAAATACTTCATGGGTAGTAATGACACACCCCTGCCTCTCACCTTAATTAGGTTTGTGTGTGTTGTCTATATGAAGAATGGAAACTCAGAATGGGAGATGTACTCCCCATCCTATGCAAACCTGTTCTTCCTTCCAGACAGGCTAGGTATGTTTACTGTGTCTCTACCTTTGTTTTAGCTCGTCTTCCATCCCCACAGAGAGCCCTCAAGCACGGATTTATTTGCACTTTGAACCTGAGCTTGCTTGCATGGCCATGCTTTAGCTCCAGCTGGGACCTGAGTGGTTTAGGGGAGGCTGAGATGAGACTGCTTGAGCGCCAGAAAAGCTTGTGTGCCTCTATCTACAATTCCCCCCATCCACTCCAGAACTCCAGTTGATACCAAGGAGCAGGGAATCCTACAGTGGTTCAGAGCAAAGTGTGTGCAGCACAAACACCCATGGGCAAAAAACAGTGCAATGAGACTGACGTGGACTGAGGTTTGCTCTCCACAGCAGAAATAACATTTATGCATATTCTAATGTATTCCATGACTGTCTCTGAGCATACAGATGGTTTATTATGTCACATGTAGCTTTGTGAGGTGTCTTGCATCCTATAAATGATAGGTTAGCAAAAATTGCTGACATGCATATGTGTGTGTGTAAATACATATGGCTGTGTCTTTGTAAGAAATAACAGCCTAAGATGGCTGGTTGACTAGCCAGCTTGCTATACACATCCTTAAATCAGAAAAAAAACCCCAAATCCTTTCAGGCACACACATCTTTTAATGCTGACTTGACTTGTGAATTCCTAAGTACGCTGAGAGGGCTGCAGCCATCTCAGCCTCCATCAGGATTCCTTTGCACTGAGTTCATGGCCCTGGATCCTACTGTGCACTCTCAGCAGCCCCAGCACTCTCAGCTGGGTAGCTGAGGGCTCTGTTATGTGGATGTATTTAAAAGTCATGTAGATCTGGAACTTATAGGAGCATGGTTTAGCAGTGACCTTAGGACAGTTGGACTGGATAATCTTGAGAGTCTTTTCCAACCTAAACAATTCTGTGAGTCTATGATTCTATGATTTAATCTGAGTAGCAACCACAATGCTTTGGTGGGTATGATCTGACTCGTAGCCAGGCAAAGAGGAACATGATAATGAAGAGGAATAACAGCCAGTTTGCAAGGAAGGGGCACTCCTGATGTGAGCCAGCTCTCTTTCCTACCATGAATGTTTTCATGCACAGATGCTGCTTTGCTGGTCCTGTTCTTTGGGAGGATGTAGCAGCTCCCAAAGTCCAAGTTATGGTACCAGGAGAACCACCATGGCTTTGGGAGGCACTTTGGCGGGGAGGCGCACCTAGCCAGTTGTCAGGAAGAGGAAGTTGATCCCAGTCCAGATCTCCTGTTGAGATACCAGATAAAGAGTGACTCTGCTCAGAAACAGCCCCACCACACTGACCTACCTGCTTGTGGGATTTGTGCTGGCATGATGAAAGGCTTGGCTCCTATCATCATCTGAACTTTCACCGTTCAAAGTTGTGCTGGTTTTTTTTTCTGTGTCCTTTGGGGTGAAAAAAATGTCTTGCAGCTGCTGCTTATAATTATTTCCACTGTGTTTCAACATTTCTCTAGATGAATGTCACCCAAAGCTGTGCTCTGAGAGACTGCAATCCCCATTGCCAACAGCCAACATCCAGACTAAAAATAAAAAGCCACAGCATGGGACTGAGAGACAAGCAACACATCCTCTGGCACAAATCACTGATGGCTGCAAAGAAAAGGCCTCACCTCTCCACTTTTGTCTTCTCCACGCTGAAAGAAGCTCCTACCTGACAGCATCCTCTTCAGACATCATCAAGAAATGAAGATGGCTTGGAGAACACTCTCGGTGAGCTGATGTTTCCTTTTGTACATGTCTATGTTTAGTAGACCTGAGGGAGTGGGGAAGGAGGTGCTTTCAGGTGTCAGCTCCTTGGATCAAGTCTTTGTTCATTCAGGCCAAGATGGGGTCTACAGACCAGTCCTTTCCTTGGTGCTGTAGCATATAGTCTTGGCCTAAGGAGAAGTGTTGTGTGGCAGCTAATGCACCACTTCAGTGCAACAGCAGCCTTCCTGAACTTTGCAGACAGTAACCTCACAAAATGAAGACACTCCAAAGAAAAACCCCTGTGTTGCTCTACAGTCTTGGAAATAAAGAAAAGACCACAGCTTTGAAGAGCAGTGGTGAGACACTGTGTTTGCACTCACTTACCCTATGCCTGGGAGATATGAATTCTCCATTGCTGTTCCTACAAAAGCTTAAATGTGAAATGAAATGGTCCATGTGAATGATCATAATTGGTTCAAACTACCTGGTCAAGGAAGGGTAGTACCTCCCTTGAAATGAAAATGTGGCTCAAGAGTAAAGGAAAGAGGTTCTAGCTATCGTTTTCCATTTTCACAAATCTCCCAAGATAGTTTCTTCATGTGAGAGTCACAAATCCTGATGCTTTCAGGTTTAACTGAAGGGTTCTCCAGTTAAAATCACAGCACCTGGTTCAGTAACTGGTTTGGCCACTGATTTTTAAGAGGTTGCAGAGCTATAAATACAGTGTTCCGGGGGAAACTACCAAGAACAAGCAGCTGATGGTATATTATTAGAGTTATGACTAGAAAGAAGGGAGTCTAGAAATCCCCTTATTAAAAAATTAAGAGTTTTTACTTACTATTGCCTCTCTGTGCTGGGAAACGATAAATATGATTAGTAAGTGTCTTTGTGTCTCAAGTCAAGACTCAGTCCCACCTTGGGCCTTCTGCTCCCGCAGAGGTTTTATATGGGTCCATGCTTTTGATGATCTGCCTTCTGGGAAAGAAAAAAAATGCTTAAGATAATGCTGACAAAGTTTATAAATGTTTTACAAGGGGCTCCCTTTTAATGTGTGATACAAGACAGGGAATTCAGGCACGGGCTGGAGGAGAAAATAATGTCATAGTCGGATTAAGGAAAGAGGATAAAAACTTCTGTTATTTAACTAGGAGGTGTAAAAACACCTCTTCTCCTTGGTTGTTGGAATGAAAAGCAATGAAAAACAAAAGCAGAAGTGCCCAAGACCCACATCTGACACGTGTTGCAGGCACAGACTCAACGGAGCATTTAGACTCAGATCTAGTAGTGCTCATGTGTGGACATGAGTAGAAAGAAATAGGAGACTTTACAAGTAAAAAACCAGCATGGAACGAACTCAGAGGCAGCAAAGCGCTCCTTGATGTCTCCAAACCTCCTTATTGAACGACATCAGAGCTACACATGTAGTTATTTCAATCCCATATCATGGCATTGGTGCCCACTGCTCTGGGAAGAGCCTGCTCCAGTGACAATCAAGGCAGCATTAAACAAACCCTTTCAGGTCAAGCACAGCTTTTGGAAGGCTTGAGAATCTGCTCCTGCTGAACTTCCAAACCAAACTGAGATTGCCTGGATTGTCCTCCACTTAAGGTATGGAAGTGTCTCGCAGAGCTAATGGGAGCTAATAGGAACTGGGTGGTAAATCCTCAACTCAAAGAGGTGAGGCTTCCAAGAACGTAGTTGTGAGTTAAGATGGAACAAGGGGTTTTCTGCTTACCTTGGGCTTTCTTGGAAGAAACTTCTGCTGCTCATACTTTGGTCAGGTTGACGTTGTCCTAATTTCATGCTCACTAGAATACACAGTTATCAAATCTTAAAGCAACCAGCGTTTCCAGTTGTATTTTCTCCTATTTACCAGCTCATATCTATGCCTCATTTACACTTAAATTTAACATCATGTGTGCAAACACATACTAAATCCCTCAGCTGAAACCCCAGTACCAGAATCCTTTCAAACACCTACATCTTATCCAGAGTATTCTGAAGCAACTGTGGAATGGTGCCGGGGCAGCTTCTGACCTGAATCAGCATACATGGGATGTGTGGTTGGTCTCCTCAGTGAGCACGACATAACATCTTCCATTTTTTTTTACCCCATAAATGTCCAGAGGTGGGGACAGGCTGTCCTAGCGTCAGCTTTTGGTGTGTCAGAGGCCTGGAGGCTCTCAAGGCAAGAGGAGGAGCTGCCAGAGGAACAGGAAATTCCACTTTCCGAGTGTTTCCTAATTAGTTCTGTTTCTGGAGGCAGTGTTCATAATCCCTGGGCACAGGAGTGACCTGTTTGTTTAAGGAAGGCTCTGTCGGACCCTAGTTGCCCACTATTTTTGCTTATAATCTGCTGATCTAACCAAGCTCTGTACTTCTCTCTCCAAAATGAGCCAGATGGGTCTCAGGGCAGCATGCACTGGTGTCAGATGGGATATTCCTGCGCTAGTAGCATCATTTAATATAAATACAAACACAGTCCCATACTTTCAGGGGATGATTCCCTTTTTCCGGGGAATAAGGTCAGTGCAGGTGGGGCAGCACAAGGTACTTCCCGTTGCCCTGTACCCCCAACCACAATTTCACCAGACCCCACTAAGAATATTGTGTAAAAACATTATAAGAAAACATAAAGCATATAAGGAAAAGCACCATGAAAGGTTTGGGAGGCTGGAGACATAACCAGAGGGGGCCATGCACCTCTTATCTGGGATGCCAGAGCGTCGCCTTTCTAAGCAGAGCCCTGGATTATCAGAGAAGAGGTTATTTTCAGCTTCTTCACTCATCCTCTGGAGAGGTGGGTGACCAAGGCTGCAGGAGCTCATTTAGGAGTCAGGAGATAGCGAGCAGCCAGGAATTTCTGAGAACGCAGGGTCACCCTGCATCAGCACTGGCCTCTCCACATGCTTCCAGCAACTGAGCACAACGGGCTCAGTGGGATATAAGGCAGGTGCTGTTAAATTATGGTAATTTAAAGCATTTTTGGCCTAACCTGCTAAACTACTGACTTATCATTTTATATCCCCCACACTGGGAATGCAACAGGGACAAATAGCTGTAGATGGTATTATTTTAGTGCCAGGATTATTTTAATACATGCAATAAAACTCAGTTCTACTCAAATAGTCAAGCAATTCCCTGTGTTTCTGTGCACATGGCTAAAGCAGCAATTTATTCTTTGACACCAGGAGACAGCTGATAAAAGAAAAGCCCTTTTGTTTTAGATGTACAGACCATTTCCCGTGTGTTACGTTTGTTTTGGCTGTCTCCTTGGCATTGGCTGGTAGCGATGATGAGGGGAAGGCAAGGGGGCAATCTCTTGTCTTGGATGTTAGGAAAAATTTCTTTACAGGAAGGGTTTCATGCACATGAATGGTTTTCCCAGGGCTGTGGTGAGTCTTCCTCCCTGAAAGTATTTAAGAATAGACATAGTGCTTAGGTTTAGGTGAGGTCTTGTCAGTGTTGGGTTAATGGTTGGACTGGATGATCTTGAATGTCTTTTCCAACCTGGGCAGTTCTGTGATTCTGTCTTCTCTAACTTATGACAAAGAGGTTTTGAGATTTCTTTCCACTGGGCAACAGCACAACCACTAAGTTCTTTCTTTTCCCCTGGAGAACCCTCTGGAGGTCTCGGAGATGGGAAGAAGCTGGATATTGAATCTTTGCTGCCCAACAGAATGTCTTGTGAGCCCTAAGCTGGTCCATGCCTCATGGCTCTCAAGCAGGTCTAACAAACACGATAACCTTCACGTGCTGGAGGAGCGACCAAAAGGGGTTTTTTTTTTATTTTCTAAGCTTCAGGGACTTTGAATATTGCAATGCAGCAATAAAGGAACTGCACCAGGTATTTAAAATTGTCTGAGCTTTCCACTATAGACCTTAAACATGGTGCTAAATAGGGCAAACAAAAATAGCTGTTCCTTTGACAAGTGCTTATTTAAAGCCTGTTTTGTCAGCATTGCTGCCCTGGTTATGACAGGGAAGTTGTCTCAAAATTGCATAATTACCAATATTAAATGCAAACACAAAACAGCGCCACATGGTTCAATAATGGAACGGGGTCACGTTTGCTCTGGCTGTTGCACCCTCTATTAACTCTGCAGCAGTTCCATCTCAAACTGTGGCCTGGGGAAAACGCTGCAGCTCCTCATCTGCTCCCAGCCCAGAGGCTCACTCTGCTCTGGGCACTTGCACTGCACTGCGCTGCCAGGGAAGACAATAAGGACATGATTTCCTCTCAGCAAAGTGTTACTGCCTTTGCTGCTTGTAATGGACTTGGGTCTTATAGGAGTAGAATCTGGAGAGTGAAGAGACAAACAGTCTTGAAACATCAGGAGCTCTTTTTGCAGGCAGTAAAATACGTAATAAGCTGAGCACCTGAGGTTTGGTGGAATGAAAGAAAACAGTTGGCGCTATTCCCCTCCATGCCCTTCCTCCTGCATGCATTGACTAGAGAGTAGGAAGAGGAAATTGATGACACTGAGAGTGGAGAGACCCTGGCCCTGGTTGCCCAGGGAGGTGGTAGAAGAGGTGGAAACATCCCACCTCTTGGTAAGGTTGGATCTTGAGCTCTGAGCCTAGGACTCAGAGTCTCTAGCTCCAGATGTCCCTGCTCACTGCAGGTGGCTGAACTGGATGAGCTTTGAAAGTCCTTTCAACACAAACCAGCCTGTGATGCCACAATTCTCTGACATTCAGAAGCACTGGCAGGAGCAGGTAAACCCTCACACAGTCAAATTCCTAAGGCACCGTGTAATCTTCTCCCTTCTTGCAACCTGCTGCCTCATGGGCTGCAAATCTTCCAGCTCCAGTAGCACTTGGGGTGAGGACCCTACAGCCAAGGGCTTTCTTCTTAATAGAGTCTTCATTAATTTTAACACTAGAAACATCCTGGGCAGTACATGAGGATGGGGACTTAGGGAAAAAATAGCATGTTCATTTAATTAAAGATAAATCATAATAATAAAATCTGCACAAAGGGACTGGCATGGGATTACGGAGACAACCTTAATTGCAGAATTCTTCATATTTGACTTTGAGTGTCTGCATTTTCCATCTCAAGACAATCTTTTTAACAGCTTTGCATGTAATTTCCTGGGTTGTTTGGGTTTTTTTAATAATTATGAAAGACTGAAATGTTTTTCAGCTTCATACTGACACCAGTATATGTCATCAGCAAAGCTGAAATATCTTCTGAGACTCTTCTCATTTGACCTAAAGTACTGACTGATAGTAACACAAGGTCGTGACTTCTTTCAGCAAAGCCTTTCAGACCTGCTGGTGAAACTGCAGAAACTGTTGTCATCATCAATCCCATTATTTTTATTACTACTATTATCCAGAAGAAAAGCAGAGCTTTGTTCACACACAAGATTTCCTCACAGTGAACCTACAAGTGAAGTTTAGGTCAGACATGAGGAAAAACTTCTTCATGGAAAGGGTCATCAGATCTTGGAACAGGCTGCCCAGGAAGGGTATCACCATCTCTGTACATGTTTAAAAGCTGTGCAGATCTGGAGCTTAGGGACATGGTTAAGGGGTTGGGTTTAGGACATTTGGGTTAATGGTTGGACTTGATGATCTTCAAGGTCTTTTCCAACCTAAATGATCCCTTAGAGAGCTGCCCACAACCATGGAGCTGTCAAGGCTCTGCTGGAGGAGTTGGAAAATGTGCTGATATGCCTAAATCTATACTGGTGAAGCTGTAAACCACTGTCTCTTGCATGTCTCTCACAAAGAAACATTAAAGAGGGTGCAAATAATAGAACGGGGCACAAAGTACCTGGACAGCAAACAGCCAATTGCCTCTAAATGCTTAACAAACACCTATAACTCTGCTTTCAGCTGAGCGGTGATTCATGTATTTTTGTGGCTCCCTTTCTTTACAGCACTTTTAAATTCAACAAAACAAGGAAAACCACCAAAGTTCAGAGTTCTCAAAGTTACCGACACTTTATTTCCATTTAGCTGAATGCTGAATATTATGAAACAGCTCAGGAATGCTGGACATAAAGGGAGATTTCCTTTTTTTTCCTTCCTCCTTCAGCTGCAATATCTTTTGGCATTAAATTCCCACCGGAAATGTGCTTTCCCCGATTCCCTGGCTTAATTAGCTCAAACAATGTAAGATATGTAACACTGACCACCATGGGAAAGCTGATAACAAAGAGCTGGGATACAATAGGAGCCTTTCAAACAGATGCAGTCAGTATCCCGCTAAGACAAAAGTGGATTCAGAGCAGATTCAGTCTTTTCTTCCTTCACTGCCGCAGGAGACGCTGGCACTGTGGTGAGACAGGTTCATTTTTGCCATGTTTTTCCCCAGGTAGTGATGTAAAATTGCCAATTCCTCTGCAGCATGTGGGTCACACATTAGGATTTTCATGAAGGAGGAGATGGCAACTGATGCCACAGCTCCTTGGCACTTGGGATGTGTTTGCTGTGATTACCACAGGCAAAACCATGAGCAAACTGACCCCAAAACTGACGGTACATGTGGAAAGGAGCAGAGCTCATGGCTGGGAATTCTGCCTGCCCTCACATACTCCTTTCTGAGAGAGCTTAGCCTGCAGGTTCCTAAGGATTTCTTTCCTGGGCCATATGGTAGCCCCATGCCTTTGCTGAGCACTTAGTCCCACCCTGCATGGTCCCTGGCAATGGCTTGTGCAGGTGTATGGGAAGCAAGAAGGATGTACAGGCTCCAAAGGCTGCATATTTCTTGAGTTTTCCTTGCTGCATTGCTGTTGGTGGCATGAGTCTTCCAGGGCCAACTGCCAACTGGGGTTGGGGTTCTGAGGGAGCTACAAAGCTGAAGGGAAGGTGAAGGATCAGAAGCATAAGCAGTGTGTGAGCTGCTCTTCTCTAATGTCTCAAAGATGCCAGAGGAGAAAATATACAGTAGGTCTTTGTCTGTTTTTCCATTTGTACTTCATAATTTTAAAGTTTAGCCATATTTGTAGATTTTCTTTTTCTTGTGTTAGATGCTTGAGCTTTATCATTTCATTCCCCAGAACACTTTGTGGGCATCAGACATGTGACAATGTCATGGGGACATGGGGTGGGAAGTGCTTTAAATGCAGGAGCAGGGATTTCTTAGTCAGTGTTTATACTCAGCTGCTTCTCTTGGTTTTGTCATTACCTGTGTAACTCAGATGCCTCGCAGGGCAATGGTGAAATGACTTTGGCCAGGTTCACCTGGCATGGCTCTGTTGACTCGGCAACGTCCATCAGGGACATGGAGTCAGTCAGAGGGTTCCTCTTAGGAGGGCTTCTGGGCAAAACAGAGAAACAGCAAATCCAACCAGTACAGGGTCTAAGGACTTGTGAATTCTTAACATAATGCCTAACAGAGTTAAGAGAACCCAACAGCCTATCTTGGGCTTCTTTGTTCATTGTGAACAACAAAAGGTCATGGGCTCACTTTTCCTCTGTGGGTGCCCTGCAGCACCCTATGTGGAAGGTCCCATTTGACCCGAGGCCATAGGTGATGGCTGGTTTTGGAATCTCTGGTTATCACCTTTGTATTTCAGGACCAGCTGGGATCTGACTGATCTGTTAAGTAAATGAGAGTCACCCCTCTAGCTCTGCTAAAACTCGTGTGTAGCCCACAGTTGGGTCAAGCTCAGACACTCCAGCTTTATTTATATTAATGTAATTACAGCTGAACCAATACCGTAGACAAAATAAACACATGCTTCTTCAGTGATTATGGGGCTTTTTAATTACAGCCTGCACCCTAACTCTAGACCATACCTAGAGTACATGCAGCGTTAGGTTTTGGAGACACTAAATATTGCTCATTGTCCAGTGTATTGAAGTGAGAGAGTCTACAGACTGTGAAATTATTTTATACACCAGGTAGGAAAGTATTTAATACACCTGATATTAAATCTCAGCCTCACAAAAGCCAGAGACAGCCCTTCAGTCAGGGTAGTGGGGGGAATGTATGCAGTGAGCATACTGTAAGAAGCCTAAGGAAAGAAAAATAAATATCAAGTATGTGCAGCAGAGTACAAAGTCTACTATTTCCATCCTGAGTGCTGGGCAGCCGCGTGTGTCCTGCATCTGGTTCTCCAGCTCAGGCCCATACGTGGCTGCAGCATCACTTAGAAAAAGATCCCAGTTGATGGGCTTCTATAAAGCAGATATTAAATAGAGTTTACTAGGTGTAGCTGTGCTTAATTTCTGCCTAGAGAGTCCCTGGTTTCAGCAGAGGTTTTGAAGATGTTCCTGTTATCACCTGGACTCTGCAAACCAAACTTGCATATGAGAAAACAATGTGGAGTTCCTTCCTCATCTCCTTTTCCAGCCAGACAACCAGTAGAATAACACCAGACCCCTGGGTTTATGCAGAAGATCTGCTGTGAACATTTGCTTTGCTTTGCCTTGCCTTCAGAGGGGGTAACAGTCTTCTTGGGATTTGGGTCTGATAGTTCAGTTTCCTCAAAAACAGCTCCCTGAGTGCTCTGGCAGAGTTTGGGTTGTAACTTCTGAGGCTACTCGTGTGGAGATCTGCCAAGCTCCTGCCTTTGGGTGATACACGCTCCCAT